>JAFLJL010019027.1:0-41560 GCA_018398815.1 Conus ventricosus
TTGTCTACGGCTGTTTCGTTAGTATGACAGCAGCAACACAAGGGAAAAGGGACCCCCAAAAAACATCTATCTGACCTTGAACATGTTAAAAATGGGGAAAAGTATGTAATCCAAGCAAAAAACAAACAATAAGCACACATTAATGTTTCCCAAATATACTCACAATATTTTATCATGTTGCACATGCTAAAGAGTCACAATTAGTATTTTCTTCTTATTGTAAAGATTAATTTAAGAAATAACCATCATATGAACTGATCTCAGAATGTTTTGCATACACACCCATCTTTCCATCACACCCTTCTACATCCAAACCACTTTGCTGTTCTCTTTCCAACACCTCATACAATGGCGCATATCTATGTCTGGGCGAGATATTGCCGAGGCAGGAAATTCCACGCATGCTACATGGAAGAATTGCAATTGCAGGCTGGGTGGCCTAGTTCTAATTCTGTTTGGATCATAAAAAGGTATTTCAACAACAAGAAAACTCATGTTTGCAATTAGGTAGGACTTTGTACTAAGCATTTACATAGTTCCTTTCCTCTGACCGGAGATAGGAAAAAGGCAGAATTGTTCCTATCTTCAGCGATTCTTTCTAGGGAAAAGGCAGAATTGTTCCTGTCTTCAGTGGCTCTTTCTAGGGAAAAGGCAGAAATTGTTCCCGTCTTCAGTGGCTCTTTCTAGAGTAAAGGCAGAATTGTTCCCGTCTTCAGTGACTCTTTCTAGGTAAAAGGTAAAATTGTTCCTATCTTCAGTGGCTCTTTCTAGGGAAAAGGTAGAATGTTCCTATCTTCAGTGGCTCTTTCTAGGGAAAAGGTAGAATTGTTCCTGTCTTCGGTGACTCTTTCTAGGGAAAGGTAGAATTGATCCTATCTTCGGTGACTCTTTCAAGGAAAAGGTAGAATTGTTCCTATCTTCAGTGGCTCTTTCTAGGGAAAGGTTAGAATTGTTCCTGTCTTCGGTGACTCTTTCTATGGAAAAGGTAGAATTGTTCCTGTCTTCAGTGGCTCTTTCTAGGGAAAAGGTAGAATTGTTCCTGTCTTCAGTGGCTCTTTCTAGGGAAAAGGTAGAATTGTTCCCGTCTTCAGTGGCTCTTTCTAGGGAAAGGTAGAATTGTTCCTGTCTTCAGTGGCTCTTTCTAGGGAAAAGGTAGAATTGATCCTATCTTCGGTGACTCTTTCTACGGAAAAGGTAGAATTGTTCCTGTCTTCAGAGACTCTTTCTATGGAAAAGGTAGAATTGTTCCCGTCTTCAGTGGCTCTTTCTAGGGAAAAGGTAGAATTGTTCCTGTCTTCAGTGGCTCTTTCTAGGGAAAAGGTAGAATTGTTCCTGTCTTCAGACACTCTTTCTAGGGAAAAGGTAGAATTGTTCCCGTCTTCAGAGGCTCTTTCTAGGGAAAAGGTAGAATTGTTCCTGTCTTGAGAGACTCTTTCTAGGGAAAAGGTAGAATTGTTCCTGTCTTCGGTGACTCTTTCTATGGAAAAGGTAGAATTGTTCCTGTCTTCAGAGACTCTTTCTAGGGAAAGGTAGTAAATTGTTTCTGTCTTCAGTAGCTCTTTCTAGGAAAAGGTAGAATTGTTCCGTCTTCGGTGACTCTTTCTATGGAAAAGGTAGAATTGTTTCTGTCTTCAGTAGCTCTTTCTAGGGAAAAGGTAGAATTGTTTCTGTCTTCAGTAGCTCTTTCTAGGGTAAAGGTAGAATTGTTCCTGTCTTCAGAGACTCTTTCTATGGAAAAGGTAGAATTGTTCCCGTCTTCGGTGACTCTTTCTATGGAAAAGGTAGAATTGTTTCTGTCTTCAGAGGCTCTTTCTATGGAAAAGGTAGAATTGTTCCCATCTTCGGTGACTCTTTCTAGGGAAAAGGTAGAATTGTTCCTGTCTTCGGTGACTCTTTCTATGGAAAAGGTAGAATTGTTCCTGTCTTCAGTGGCGCTTTCTAGGGAAAAGGTGGAATTGTTCCTGTCTTCAGTGGCTCTTTCTAGGGAAAAGGTAGAATTGTTCCTGTCTTCGGTGACTGTTTCTATGGAAAAGGTAGAATTGTTTCTATCTTCAGTAGCTCTTTCTAGGGAAAAGGTAGAATTGTTCCTATCTTCAGTGGCTCTTTCTATGGAAAAGGTAGAATTGTTCCTGTCTTCAGAGACTCTTTCTATGGAAAAGGTAGAATTTTTCTATCTTCAGTAGCTTCTTTCTATGGAAAAGGTAGAATTGTTTTCTGTCTTCAGTGACTCTTCTAGGGAAAAGTATAGAATTGTTCCTGTCTTCGGTGACTCTTTCTAGGGAAAAGGTAGAATTGTTCCTATCTTCAGTGGCCTCTTCTAGGGAAAAGGTAGAATTGTTTCCTGTCTTCGGTGACTCTTTCTAGGGAAAAGGTAGAATTGTTCCTGTCTTCGGTGACTCTTTTCTACGGAAAAGGTAGAATTGTTCCTGTCTTCAGTGGCTCTTTCTAGGGAAAAGGTAGAAATTGTTCCCGTCTTCAGTGGCTCTTCTAGGGAAAAGGTAGAATTGTTTCGATCTTCAGTAGCTCTTTCTATGGAAAAGGTAGAATTGTTTCTGTCTCAGTGACTCTTTCTAGGGAAAAGGTAGAATTGTTTCTGTCTTCAGTGATTCTTTCTGTGGAAAAGGTAGAATTGTTCCGTCTTTAGTGGCTCTTTCTAGGAAAAGGTAGAATTGTTTTCTATCTTCAGTAGCTCTTCTATGGAAAAGGTAGAATTGTTCCCGTCTTCAGAGGCTCTTTCTAGGGAAAAGGTAGAATTGTTCCCGTCTTCGGTGACTCTTTCTATGGAAAAGGTAGAATTGTTCCTGTCTTCAGTAGCTCTTTCTAGGGAAAAGGTAGAATTGTTCCTGTCTTCAGAGGCTCTTTCTATGGAAAAGGTAGAATTTTCCTGTCTTCAGAGGCTCTTTCTATGGAAAAGGTAGAATTGTTCCTGTCTTCAGTAGCTCTTTCTATGGAAAAGGTAGAATTGTTCATGTCTCAGTAGCTCTTTCAGGGAAAAGGTAGAATTGTTCCCGTCTCGGTGACTCTATGGATAAGATAATATAAGATAATGTTGCTTATAGCCCAGCCGACCGCAAAGGGCCACATCAGGGCTGTCACCATGTTAAAATCAACTCACCAGTCATTTAAAAAAAAAAAAAAAAAAAAAAAAAAAAAAACCTTTCACACATCTTATTAAATGACATCGTCTAAAAACGTACAAGAAACTTCGTTAAAAATCTTTCTTCCGTAAAATCTTAAATCAGATGAAAAATGTTAATCTCTCTCAAAAACTCAAGGATCACATCAGGCGGGACATCCCTGAACAGGATCTTCATGGACTCCGCCGTAAAATGTTTGTGTCTCACATCGTGCAAGTAAGATAAGATAAGATAATGTTGCTTATAGCCCAGCCGACCGCAGAGGGCCACATCAGGGCTGTCACCACGTTAAAATCAACTCACCAGTCATTTAAAAAAAAAAAAAAAAAAAAAAAAAACTTTCACACATCTCGTTAAATGACATCGTCTACAAACGAACCAGAAACTTTGTTAAAAATCCTTCTTCCGTAAAATCTCAAATCAGATGAAAAATGTTAATTTCTCTCAAAAACCCAAGGATCACGTCAGGCGGGACATCCCTGAACAGGATCTTCATGGACTCCGCTGTAAAATGTTTGTGTCTCACATCGTGCAAGTCCCAACACTCTAAAAGAACATGTTTCATTGTGAGTGGTGCATGACATGGAATGCACCACGGAGCTTCTTCACTCTTTAAAAGGTAAGAATGGGTAAAATACGAATGGCCGGTGTGCAGCCGGCACAGAACCGTTTCCTCTTTACGACCACCCGACGTAGAGGGGAGGAAGTCTTTAAGGTTTGGACGGATCTGAAAGAGTTTGTTATTCGTCTGTGTGTTCCAATCCTCCTGCCAGAGGTCTCTCACATAATCATTAATTTTGGGTTTCACATCTGAGCAGGGGATATAAGTGTTGGACAGTTTCTCTCTTGTGGCGTTCTTGGCTAAACGATCAACCATTTCGTTCCCGCCGATGCCAACATGGCCAGGAACCCAAGCAAGAGTAATGTTGTAACCGTCCGCCTTCAACTTGCTAAAAAGTTAAAAAAAAAGTAAAAGTTCTGGATGCTGAAGGTTGCGGCCAGCTATGGCCTCCAAAGCTGACAGCGAATCCGACAGAACCAGAAAGTCCCTCTTTGAAGAATGTGAGATTATCTTCAAAGCCAGTACCAGAGCAGTAAGTTCAGCAGAATAGACAGAAGCATCGGAATGGATATGTTCCAACAGTATCTGAGAAGGAGCCCCAGGGCAGTAGGCTGCACAGGCCACTCCATCCTCAGACTTGGAACCGTCAGTGAAAACTTTTTGATAGGATGGGAATTTCGAACAGAGGTCAGCATACAATGCCTTGTACGCCAGAGAGCTGGTAGACTCTTTGCGAAAAGCTGCAAGATCGAAACGAATCTCTGGTGTGAAAAAGGTCCACGGAGGTTGATCCGGAAACTTGGAAAAATCGGAAACTACTCCCAGGTTTAGACCTGCATTCCGCACGTGAGGCTGCATACGAAGACCAAACGGCGGAATACATTTCGGGTTTGTTTCAAACTTACTTTGGAACGGAGGGTCAAAAACACAGTCATAGGCAGGATTCTGCGGTTCTGAGAACAGTCGGATGTAATAATTCAAAGACAGTTTCAGCCTGCGGTTGGACAGTGAAGGTTCACCTGCCTCTGCGTACAGGCTGTACACAGGGGTGGTGCGGAACGCTCCAAGACAGAGACGAAGCCCTTGATGGTGGATAGGGTCCAAGAGTTTGAGGTAAGATGATCTTGCGGAGCCGTACACAGCACAACCGTAGCCCAGTTTGGAACGGACCAGGGCTCTGTAGAGGTGCAACAAAGTTTTCTTATCAGCGCCCCAGTCGGTGTGTGCTACGACCCGCAGAATATTCAGTGCCTTTTGGCAAGCAGTTTTGAGGTTTTAATATGGCTGAGAAAGTTAAGTTTTGGTCAAAAATGACTCCCAGAAATTTGGCCTCTTTAACAGCTGGAATGGGAGATTTCCCTACTTGAAGTTTCGGATCTGAAAAAACTGACGGAAATTATGGAAGTGAATACACTGGGTTTTTGTAGCAGAAAAGGTGAAACCGTTTTCATCCGCCCACACGATGGATTTTATCTACGCAAAGCTGGAGGCCTGCGCTGGACACTCGGGTACAGGCTTCCAGTTGCGTAGACAGCAAATCATCCACAAACAATGAGCAGTCTGAACCCTGCTGAACTGATTGAACAATGTTGTTGATCTTAATACTAAGAGGGCAGGAGATAGTATGCTCCCCTGTGGAACACCCAACTCCTGCTCGTGGACATCAGAGAGTGGTGCCAACCCGACCTGAAACTGTCGTTTCTGCCAAAAAATTTTGAATAAAAAGCGGAAAGATGACCTCGAAAACCCAGATCGTGGAGATCATGAAGTATCCCCGACTTCCAGGTGGTATCGTAGGCCTTCTCCAAGTCAAAGAAAATTGCCACTGCATGCTGTCTGTTTAAAAAAGCGTTCCTAAGTGTAGATTCCAGACGAATCAAATGGTCAACTGTACTATGATGTTTGCGGAAACCACACTGTTCTTTCGCCAAAAGGCCATCGGTTTCGAGTTTCCACATGAGCCTAGCATTGACCATTTTTCCATCATTTTACAGACACAGCTGGTCAAAGCTATGGGACGGTAGTTAGATGGATTAGAAAGATCTTTTCCAGGTTTGGGGATGGGAATAATGAGGGCTTCCGCCAAGAGGGTGGAAAGCAACCTGTAGTCCACACGTGGTTGTATACCTGTAACAGGATGTTCAGACCTTCTTGCGGAAGATGTTTCAATAGTTGATAATGAATGTCATTATACCTGGGAGAGGAATCGCTGCAAGAGAGTAAGGCAGATTCAGCTCGTTTAATGTGAAAGGAAGATTGTAGTCTTCCATGTTGGTCGGATGAAAAGTTGCAGGGTGATTTTTCTTTTAGGGCTTTGTTTTTGACAAAAGTGACTGATTTATTAGAAGAGGAGAATTCTTTTCAATGGTTGAAGCAGCAGATTAGCAACTGCTTTCTTTTCTGTTATTAAAGAATCCGAAAACTTGAGATGGTTCACAGTGGGACAGGTGTTCTTCCCTTTGATTTTCTTAATGATGTTCCACACTTTTTTCTTAGAAGTTTTTGATGTCAGCCTGGGCAGAAGCTTCTCCAGGACCGTCGTTTATGATTTTAAAGTGTGTCTTGATTTAGCACGGATAGTTTCTGATGGGCTCGAGCGTTGGGTACCCGAAGGTCGTTGGTATACCTGACGCTGAGACCCGTTTTCTAACTTTGGAAATTTGTTGGCATTCTGAATCGAACCAGGGTGTTTTTGGCATTTGAAGTTTATCGGAAGACACTGGAATACAGGCTTTAGCACTTTGATCATTGTGTTAGTCAGTGATTTCAGCTGGATCCGGACTCTGAAAAAAATCAGTGTCCTGGAACTCCTTAGAAACAGTGGCTGCAAATAGATCCCAGTTTGCTTTTATAATTTAGATGCTGAGAGACAGAGAACGTTTCAGTTATTTACAGGTTGTAGAAGGACAGGGAAATGGTCACTTCCGTGCAGATCGTCATGGACAGACCACTCATAGTCCAGGACCAGCGAGGGGTCACAAAACGACAAATCTAAACACGAAAGTGAACCTGAGGAAGAGTGGAGATAAGTTGCAGATCCGTCGTTCAGACAACACAAATCCAAGTCTGAAAGGACATCCTCAATTAGCAGACCTCTGGGTGACGTACCGCACTACCCCAAAGAGATTGTGACCGTTAAAGTCACCCAACAGCAAAAAAGGTCGAGGAAGTTCTTCTATCAGACTGACAAGGTCCTGACGACAAACCGGGACAGAAGGTGAGAGATAAAGGGAACAGATTGTCACAGTCTTGTGGAGAGTGACTCTCGCAGCTACAGCCTGAAGGGAGGTAGACAGAATGACAGGACTATACAACAAAGTTTTGTGTAGGAGAAGGCAACACCGCCCGACAGTCCCAACGTGGATGGTTGTGCAGGTTTCGAAAGAATATTAAAGCCAGAAAGAGTAAAGGTCTTCTGGCTTTGAATTTGAGTTTCTTGAAGAGCCATGTCGGAAGGTTTTAGAGACTGACACAGAAGCTGCAGCTCCTCGATGTTGGAATTTAGACCACGGATATTCCAATGGAATATTGTACTATCCATGGTGCAGAGGCGAAAAGGAGAGAAATCAGGTCATCTCCTCTTCAACGTCCGCATCTAATGGAGCGAATTTATTAGTTAGTTTCACTGGACTGTGGTGGTCTTTGGACCTGCTGGCAGACTGCCCGCAGGTGACAAAGGCCTGGAGTTTGGAGATGGGGAGGTCTGGATTTGGGAGATGGTGGAGGTTTCTTCCTCATCTCCACCATCTCCACACTGGGTTGAACCCTTGCCCGCACGGGCACTGGACAGAGGAATTCGAGTTGCGGGTGCTGGTTTTTTAATCTGCCCAGCAGCAGATGTTGTAGACTGCTGGGCAGTCTGAGGGGGTTGGCGCATTTTTTGCCTCCACCAGGGGCATTCACTGTGGGTTGGGAGGTGGTGGACCTGCTTCCACCAAAGCTTATCTGTCTTCCTGGCAAAGTTTTAGAGAAAGTAAAATCGTCGTCTGGCAGCAGACTGAACGTGTCGATACTTTTTTTACCGCCGAAGCGTATGAAGATGCTGTTGGCGTCTGACTGCCAACAACTTGCCTGCGGGCTTCAAAAAACGAGATCTTTTTTCTGTTTTTACCTTTTGGATGGTTGACTCTTGTTTCCAGACAGGGCAGTTGCGTGAAGAGGAGGGGTGGTCGCCACCGCAGTTTGCACAATGCGCCGGGTCTTTACACGGCCCATCATGGTTGCCTTGCAACAAACCCCACACACCTCCTGCCCAGAACAGCGGTCTCTGACATGACCAAACTTCTGGCATTTGAAGCAACGCATTGGAGACGGAACATACATTTGTATACGGACATTCAGATATCCTACCTTGATGACAGGAGGCAGCACAAGGATTGCAGAATGTCAGAAAGAGGGTGTTGGTGTCCACTCTTTCTGCACCTTTTTTCACTGTCACCCTATGCACCTCTGTCACACCCTGGGATGCCAGTTCCGCTTTGATCTCTGCCTCTGAGACTCCTCTAAGATCTGGGCATCGAATGACTCCCTTAGAGGAATTCAGCTGTTTATGGGGGGTCACCCGGATCTCTCGGTCTACAAGCTTTGTAGCTTTCAGCAGCTGCACTGATTGTTTTTTACTTTTACACTGGATGAGAAAGGTGCCGTTTCTGAGTCGCTTTATGGACTGTGGGTCTCCTGCAATACCTTGGAAGCCCTTCTGTATTGCAAACGGGCTTAGTGCAGAAAGAGGTTTGTCCTGCTCCTTACTTTCCATGATCAACCAAGAAGACCAAAATCCTGACAACTGCCTTGTTTCATTTTCAGAATCAGAGTCTCCATCGGACTCCTGTGACGACCTTTGCGGAAAATGACGGAACTTTTCTTTTTTTGGGGGGATGTTGTTTAATGGAAGTCATATTTATAGGCAAAAATTCATCTCTCCCTTACCCACCCACCTTGGAGTCCAATCTAAGGGCGCAGGGCCAAGAATCACTATCTTGACCCCTTCCAGGCTTCAGGAGAGACATACAATAGACAAAAACCTACCAACCCTATCCCCCCTGATCATGCTCAACTCCCGGGAACAGAGAGCTGAGCACTGCAGGGGTACCTTGGCCAGCCGGAGAAATGCCTGTTTTGACCCAGCCCAAGAAGGGGAGCCGATTAGTACACCCGGGCCAAAGTGTACTCCCTGTCTAGGAGAGGTCCGAGCCAAAGTGATGTGTTGAGAGCGCTGGCCCTCTCAATCACCAGGATCTCATTCCCCTCCGACACAGGTCGCACCGCACGGCAAACGCGGCGGATCTTAAGGAGACCACCGAGAGAAAAGGAGTGTGGAAAAGAAGACTTGAAGGGGAGACGAAGATAGAAAAGGGCCAAATAAGGGAGGCAGAAAACAAGAAAAGGAGAAAGGCGGGTTACTCTTAGTCAGGATCCTCACCCTTAGCCTATCTGACATGGGAAGCCCTACCAGGGGCATCAACTCCTTACCACGTTACGCTTAGGCCAAACAGCATCTGCACCTCTCAGGCCTAGAAGCAGTATGAAAAAAACAGCCTATCTCCAAGTATTGATGCCCCCGCCAGCAGAGCCTAAGGGATCACTGGACCACGCAAACCCTCCGACCACGACAAGGTCGCAACCCCCCGGAGGGACATCGTGCAAGTCCCAACACTCTAAAAGAACATGTTTCATTGTGAGTGGCGCATGACATGGAATGCACCACGGAGCTTCTTCACTCTTTAAAAGGTAGGCATGGGTAAAATACGAATGGCCGGTGTGCAGCCGGCACAGAACCGTTTCCTCTTTACGACCTCCCGACGTGGATGGGAGGAAGTCCTTAAGGTTTGGACGGATCTGAAAGAGTTTGTTAGTCGTCTGTGTGTTCCAATCCTCCTGCCAGAGGTCTCTCACATAATCATTAATTTTGGGTTTCACATCTGAGCAGGGGATATAAGTGTTGGACAGTTTCTCTCTTGTGGCGTTCTTGGCTAAACGATCAACCATTTCGTCCCCGCCGATGCCAACATGACCTGGAACCCAAGCAAGAGTAATGTTGTAACCGTCCGCCTTCAACTTGCTAAAAAGTTAAAAAAAAAGTAAAAGTTCTGGATGCTGAAGGTTGCGGCCAGCTATGGCCTCCAAAGCTGACAGCGAATCCGACAGAACCAGAAAGTCCCTCTTCGAAGAATGTGAGATTATCTTCAAAGCCAGTACAAGAGCAGTAAGTTCAGCAGAATAGACAGAAGCATCTGAATGAATATGTTCCAACAGTATCTGAGAAGGAGCGCCAGGGCAGTAGGCTGCACAGGCCACTCCATCTTCAGACTTGGAACCGTCAGTGAAAACTTTTTGACAGGATGGGAATTTGGAACAGAGCTCAGCATACAAAGCCTTGTACGCCAGAGAGCTGGTAGACTCTTTGCGAAAAGCTGCAAGATCGAAACGAATCTCTGGTGTGAAAAAGGTCCACGGAGGTTGATCCGGAAACTTGGAAAAATCCGACACAACTCCTAGGTCTAGACCTGCATTCCGCACGTGAGGCTGCATACGAAGACCAAACGGCGGAATACATTTAGGATTGTTTTCAAACTTACTTTGGAACGGAGGATCAAAGACACAGTCATAGGCAGGGTTTTCTGGTTCCGAGAACAGTCGGATATAATAATTCAACGACAGTTTCAGCCTGCGGTTGGACAATGAAGGTTCACCCGCCTCTGCGTACAGGCTGTACACAGGGGTGGTGCGGAACGCTCCAAGACAGAGACGAAGCCCTTGATGGTGGATAGGGTCCAAGAGTTTGAGGTAAGACGATCTTGCGGAGCCGTACACAGCACAACCGTAGTCCAGTTTGGAACAGACCAGGGCTCTGTAGAGGTGCAGCAAAGTTTTCTTATCAGCGCCCCAGTCGGTGTGCGCTACGACCCGCAGAATATTCAGTGCTTTTTGGCAAGCAGTTTTGAGGTTTTTGATGTGGCTGAGAAAGTTCAGTTTCTGGTCAAAAATGATTCCCAGAAACTTGGCCTCTTTAACAGCTGGAATGGGAGATTTCCCTACTTGAAGTTCGGGATCTGGAAAAAACTGACGGAAATTATGGAAGTGAATACACTGCGTCTTTGTTGGAGAAAAGGTGAAACCGTTTTCATCTGCCCATCGATGGATTTTATCCACGCAAAGCTGGAGCCTGCGCTGGACACTCGGTACAGGCTTCCAGTTGCATAGACAGCAAAATCATCCACAAACAATGAGCAGTCTGAACCCTGCTGGACTGATTTCCCAATGTTGTTGATCTTAATATTAAAGGGGGCAGGAGACAGTATGCTCCCCTGTGGAACCCCCAACTCCTGCTCTTTGGCCCATCAGAGGAGTTTTTCCAACCCGGACCTGAAACTTCGTTCTAAAAAAAAAAAATTTTGTATAAAAAAGCGGAAAAAAAAACCCCGGGGAAAAAACCCAGATCTTTGGGATCTTTAAAAGTACCCCCGATTTTCCAGGTGGTATCGTGGGGCCTTCTCCAAGTCAAAAAAAATTGCCCCCTGCATGCTTTTTTGTTCAGAAAGGCGTTAAAGGGGAAAAGGAAATGTCTGTTCAAACCCCCATTTTTCCCCCTCAACCTTTTTTCGGGCAAAAGGCCCCTAGAATAAACATTTTAAACGGGTTCCTGAAAAAGTAAGACTTCAATAACCAAAAAAAAAACGTTTTATCAACAAAAAACTTTTACTGGCAGGGTTTTATCCGTTTTAAATACTAATTTACTAAATTTTTTTCAGATTTTAGTTTTTTTTTTAATCCTTTTTTTTTTTCCTGATAAATTTTCAAAACATAAAATTTTCGCGAAAAACATTTTTCCCAAATGAGTCTCTGTTTTTCCCATGTAAAAAAACCCACTACAGTTTTTAAACTGTTTTTTAAAGTTTTTTAAAAACCCCGAGTTTTTTTTTTGGAAATAAAACCCCACACACTTACCCCAGATGTCTTCCGTTTGAAAGCTGGGTTTCGACAAAGTTTTCCTTTTTTTTAACTATGTCTTTTTCTGCCGAACAGTCATCTATAATAAATAGTGTTTTGCTTTCCCTTCAAACAGCCCTAAAAAAACTTTTTCAAAAACATCACCAGTTTATTGCTGGTTTTTAACAAAATATATGTCTCATCTGTCCATATAACCTTTTTAATAAATGATATGTTTTTGTTCCATTTAAGTTTTTGGAAAGGGGAAAAAACCCAAACAATATGTTTAAAATTTAACAAAAAATTGTTGAAACCGGGTTTCGGGGATAAATATTGTTTTTCAAAACCCCAGTCTGCCCAAAAATAAAATGAGCAATAAAGGATTTTTGTCTTTAAAGTTTAACTGCTCCATAGTTTTATAGCAGAATTTAATCAAATCCGTTTTTTTTTTATCATACTCTCTGTCAAAACTTTTTTCGTAAAAAAAAACCCCTACGGGGCCCTTTAAATGTGTAAGTTTAAAACCCAATTCGGGTTTCTTTTAAGGATTTTTTTTCTATTTAAAAGGTCAACTTTGATTTTTTTTCCTTGTTGTTATGATCTTAAAATCCTCGCCATTGTAAAAGAACGCCGACAACAACGTTAAGGCTTTTTTTAAAGTCTTATTTTGCCAGCTAATTTTAATTTCCCTTTTTAAAAGGGAAACGTCACAAACCCCCCAAAACCCCCCATCCCTCTCCACATTTTTAAAAGGGACAAAAAGAAATTTCAAATATATTGTGAACGTTTTCTCCAAATTTTTCCCCTGTTTGGGAAAAACTGTAATTTTTTTAGAAGTTTTTTTTTTTAAAAAAACCGTTTTTTTCTGTGGAGGATTTTACTCCCTTTTTCCCTACGGCGTTATTTAAATTTTTTTTTCCCGACTTTTGTGTCCGGCATAAGACTTAAAAAGAAAAGGGGCCCCAGAGTTAAAATCCCTTTTTCTAAAAACTTTTTTGAGGGCCCCTAAAATTGAAAAGGGGCCCTTATAAATTTTCAAATTTTATGCCCCATTCAAAATATGGTTCAAGTGCCATTTGGGGGGTCGGGGTTTTCGAATATTTTTTTTTTTCATACGGGCCCAAAACATTTTTGCCTCTAGATTGCCCCGGGTTTTTCCCTATTTTTGGGAAACTTTTTTCCTTCGCAAACCTTTTTGCGTTTATAATCACCTTTTTTTTTAGTGTACCCAAAACCCCCTACAAAGCGCCTATCTCACCTTTCTGTTAAAGCCCGCAACATTGCAAGATTTTTTAAAATTCAAAGGGTTTTAAAAACCACCTCCACGGGGCGCAAAATTAAACCCTTTTTATTCTTCGGGCCCACGCGACATTTTTTAAGTACAGTTTATTATTTTATTTCCAAAACAATGTGCAGGTTATCACATTTTAAAAACCCCCCCCCCTTTTTGGGTTTTTGATTTTTTTTTTAAAATGACCAAAACCCCCCACAAACTAATTTTTTAAAACCCTAAAAAATTTTGGGGAAATTTGGGTATAATTTCATAATGCAATTTTGCATTTTTCCCCTGACGGAAGGCTCTTAAAACAGTTGAGGGGCCTTTCCCAAATATTAAGTTTTCATCAGTGCTCAGCTCATCTAAATGAACATGAGAAAGGGAATGTAATGCAAGTTTGAGGGGTTTTTCTCCCTCAAAGTATTTTGTCTGGGGGCAACTCAAAAAACTATAAATGTCCCGATTGTCGTTGCAAAGCCTAACTTTTTTAGTTTACTTCCATAAAAATTGTAACCAAATTCTTTTTTTTTGGGTTTTTTGAATGCAACTTGTTTTTCAAATTTGCATTGTTTTTTTTGGGAGAGCAATGTCGAATTTACTCATTGCTTCTTTTAGCGAAAAAAAACCCGTAATAACCATCGGGTTTAGGGTTTAAATTTTTGGTAACAAATTTGGGCCACTATTAAAAAATTTTTTTTAAATCTTATTTTCCCCTTTGGCTTTGCTTATTTTTAAAACCATACAAATTTTGTGGGAAATTTTAGGGAGCGCGGGGGGTTTCGGGTTTTCCGCATTCGTTTTTTAATTTAGCATGTTTAAAAACAAAAGGGGGGTTTTGGGTTGTTATTGTTACAAACATTTTTTTAAAAAAAATTTTAAAAATGAGTGCATTAAAAATATACTGATCAAAAAAATTCTTTTGGGGCCGCACTAAAATCTTAAAAATATAGCAACTGACAAACCCTGGGGACATTTCGGGGGACCCCATTTGATCCTTTCAAAAAAAGGGGTTGAGTACTCCATTAACCCAATAATTTTTAACCCCCCCTTTTTAAAAAAGATTTACATCCCAAAAGTGGGGTTCAGTAAACCCAAATGCAGTTTTATCAGAACCATTTAAACTTTGCTGTGTTTTGTGCATCAAAGGGTGGGGTGCTATGCTGATCATTTAAAAAATCATCCTAACCCTTTTGGTTAGGCCAGTGTATAGATTTCTTTCAATTAAAACCTTCAGACGTTTTTTGACTAAAACTGCAAGCACCATTCCAAATAAAAAACCTTTTAAATCCATTTACCCAACAAAATTTAGACTGAAGGCTTTTGAAAGAATCGGTAACGAATTCAATTTTTAACCCTAAAGACAACTTTGGGACAAAAGTGGGGAAAAAATCAGGGCCCTTGGGCCCACCCCTTATTATTGGGGGGGTGCCAGAAAATTTTAACAAAGGGACGGAATTCCTTACCCCTCTTTCCTTCAGGCACAGTTGTTCACCTGGGGGTCCATAGGCAAGAGCTTTAAAACAGCATGGCCAAAAATTTATCTTAGACACTTCGGGGGCCCAAAACAAAAAGCAGGAATAAAAACGAATAAACGACTCGTTCGCTTTTTACTTTGGGGTGTTTGCTGGGGTTCCCACAAGCACAGAAAAGATCGAACAAAAACAGATCCTTTCTACTGGCTTTGACCCCAAAAAAACAATATTTAAGAAAATTTTAGAGGAGCCTTAAAATTTTTTAACTTTTTGATTTCCTCAAGTTTTAAAAGGAAACCAAAATGTTTTACAATACGCAAATAAAAAAAGAGACTTTGCTGTTGGCATTTGGTTTATAATGCAACCTTCTGACCTCAGGCCCAGATAGGAAAAATAATAAACTACAAAAATAAATTCTGTTGCAGGAAATGAACAAAAAGGTTGGACAAAACGAAAAAAATTCTGACCCCAGTAATATGAAAAGCATTAAAAAAAAAAAGATGACCCCCCAAAAATAAGCCCTTTCCAACCCCCCCGGGGCCCCAAAACCCCAAAGGCCTTTTGAAGATTTCAGCAACGCTCGCGGACCCCTGTTCGCGATGACCAGGGAATTGAAAAGACGCGCTTTTTTCTTGGATTAAAGGCCTAGGTTTTACTTGGTTTTTAAACTTACTAAATAGTAACCCAACTATTTCAAAACTAATTTTCCATAATTTCTCGGCCATTTTAAAACCAAACTTTCTTTGCTTTTCAGTTTAAAAAAAACCACTGACAAAACCCCCCTTTAAAAAAACCGGTAAAAAGTCCAAAAGCTTTTTCCCCGGGTAATTTTTTTAATAAACTCGCAAAAAAAGTTTAAAAATGTTTTTTACCCATGAATTTTTTCAGGGGGGGGCGGGGTGGGGGCGGGGGGGTAATGAACTTTTTACCACCGCTGTTTTAAATTTGGCCCAAAAAAAATGTACTTATTGCAAAACCCAAGGCCGTTTTTTTAAGCTTGTAATGTGGGCGCCTTTTCTCCTAAACAGCGGTTTGTTTTCGTTTTGCTGCGTTTTTGTCTTCATATAAAATTTTCCGGAATAGTTTCTCTTATCTATTCACTTTGGTTTTTGTAATTTTGGGCTCGGTTAGTATTTGGGGGCTTTTTAGTCCCTTTCTGATCTCTCTTGTTCAAGATCTTTTTGTCTTTGGGTTTATTCTTTCTTTAATATCAGGCCCTAAGTTGGGGGTCATTTAGCCTCAAAGATTTTTTTTTCCCCTTTTTTTTATATCTCATCAAATTTTACCTAGTTTTGCTAAATTTTTTTTAATTCGCCTTTTTATGGTTTTTTAAAGCATGATCAAAAGGGGCCCTTAGTTCTCGCATGGGGAGCGGCAGTCCCTGTAAAGTCCCTTTTAAAGCTGTTTTTCTTCTGGGAAAAAAAGGATTTTGGGTTCTAATTTTCCCTTTTTAATTCACCTGCTGATTGATTTAATTCTTTAAAATTCCAAAGTTTTGCATTTGGTTTTTCTTTGGGAGTTCCCTTTCAGGGGGGTGTTTTGAAGTTTAGAAACGCCCCCCCGCCCTTAAATTTTGGGCCCAAAAAAGGCCAAGGCGATTTTGTAAAGCTCGCAGGGAAACTTTTTCTAATTGAAACCCCCGGCCCAAAAACTTTTTATGGGGCTTTTTTTGTTTTTAAGCTGAACAAGTTGTCCCCTTGGGCGCTCCTCCAAACAAAGGTCATCTTTTTTTTTCCAAAAAAAAAAAATTTTGGGCCCATAAATTTTGGGAGGTTTTTTTGGGCCAAACTTTGGGGGAATGATCTGGACCCTTTCTTTCCCTTTAAATTTACGCCGCAATGAGGGCGCCGAGCGGGTGTATTAAAAGGGTCAATTTTTACTCATGTCTCCAGGAAAAAAACCTCATAATCTTTTTTCTTTAATGCCCGCCAGTTTCTTTAATAATTATTTTTTTTTTTTTGTTTTTTAAAAAAAGTTTCATGCATATGGCTCGATTCTTGACCCCGCAAAAAAGAAGACTGAAAGAACCCTTTGGCGGGAAAGGGGGAAAAAACCCGGGAAAAAACTGTTCCAAATAATCCTTTTACTATTGATGCAATCCAAAATTTTTCTGTCAAATTTTTCCGGGGGCCTAGGAGCAAAATGAAGTGATTGTTTTCCAGGCTCTGGCGCCTTCTTTCCCAAAAAATTTCCGATTCAACAAAAAAACACAAACCCGGACAGTTTTTTCCAGAATTTGGGGCGGGGGCAATTGGGTTTGGGGAAAAATTTTTAAAAAAACTTTAGGGGGAAGAAAAAATTTTTTTTTTAACCCCAATTTCCGACATAATTTTTTAAAACCATTTGATTATGGCTAACCGGGAATTTAAAAGGGGTGAACTTGCGTTTCAAGGGGAACGAAAATGAAGAAGCCCTAAAAAATTTGAAAAAAAGGCCCCCCCAGATAATAAAGAAAAGGGAAAAAAAGTATGCCGGCCCGTAAATTTTGCGTATGGGGGGGTCGCTTTTTTTTTTCCCCCCCTTAAAATTTTTAGTTGTTAAAAGCGCATTTTCACCCCTAAATTTAAGAGCATTAAAAGACCAAATTTTCCCTATGAATAACTTTTTAATTAAATACAAACGGGTTTTTCAAATCCCTCAGACACCGAAGCAAAAATAAAAGCAAATTTTTGACATCTCGTTAGAGTTTGACGTTGTTAGCAACCCCAATTTAGCAAGGCGGGTTTTGAGGGTTTAAAATCAGTCAAAATTGCAATTTTAAATTCCCAAAGAGTGATTTTATCCAAAAACATATCCCAGAAGCGGGCAGACCCTATTGGAAAAATTTTTTTTTTGTGTCGCAGCAAGATCGCCCTTTAAAGGGATTTTATTGCTGTTGAAGATGGAAAAAAACCCTTCAAAAGAGCAAGTGAAAAAATTTTTTAATCCTAAAATAAACGGAAAAATGCAATGTACAATTGGGGGTAGTCTAACCAAATCTACGCTAGCGGGTTAGACCCTTTTCATCATTTTGACGAAAAAAGAAAAAAGTTTGGGGGGGGGAGAGGTAGAATCTAAAAAGCAGGCCCTTTTTTGTCTAAAGGGTTTACATTTTTCACAATGTTAGGGGTTTATTATTTTTTTAACAACAAAATCGGTTTAAGGATTACCTAAGGTCAACAGAGGATTTAAACAGTTGCAGGGGGGGGGGGAACTGGGGAGGACTAATAAACAAATTTAAATTGATAAAGAAGAAAAAGCCCCAAAAAAACCGCTTAATTTTTCTTTGTTTTTAAAAAATGATGCCCAGCTGAATATTGGAAAAAAAAAGATTAAAAGATATTCAATACTAAATTTAAATTTTTTATTTATAAAAAGCATGTCTGTTTCCCGGGTTTTTCCAAATGTGCCCACAGCGCCGCCCAAAAGAAGAGATAGAGAAACCCCCAAAATAAAAACCCTTTAAAATTAACAAACATTTCCCCAAATGCAGCAAAGTACAAAAGCAAGACCTTTCAAAAAAACAGCAAAACCAAACGAAGGGATTTTTGCGCCTTTTTAAAGCTGTTTTCTTATGTTTTAAAACTGGGGCAACGGGCTATAAGGGGCTCTATTCAGGAGGAACGAGTGTTGGTCTCTTTTGGGAACGGGCATAGGGGCACCCGCCGCTTTAAACCCCTAGGGGGTTTTTTCTTTACTCTCGGCCTGTGTTCAAATTTGCTGTAAGTTGCGGGTGGCAAAATTAAAAAACTAAACTCCAAAAGCACACAGCTATGGTTCAACTAATAACAGTTAAAATTAGTTTCCTTTAAGCTGATAATAAAATTTAAAACGTAGCTGACTCAAAAAATCACGGTGAAGAATTTAAAACGTTTACAGGGCCGGGTTTTTTTATGGGCTACAAAAGACAAAAGTTTGATCTTCAAAGAAAGGGGGGGGGGCCCCAAATTTTTTTCAACCCGCCAGACCCCGAGCAGAAAAAAGGGAAAAAAAGCTTAAAAAAAATAAACGGACATTAAAAATCTGTTTTAAACAGCTCACAAATTTAAAAACACCAAAAGGTTTTTTTATACTTTAGTTTTTAGTCCAAGGGGAAAAAGACCCTTGATATTGGGTTCGATTAAGCCGTTTTTATTTTTTTTAATTTAAATAAATATGTTTGGGTTAGGGAAAAAAAAGACGGGATGGCTAAGATTTTATGAAGGAAAAAAAGACAATTGTTTGAAAGGGAAAGCTCAAAAAGAGAGCGTTTTATCAAAGCAAATGAATTTATTTGATTTTTGAAAACATTGACCCAACAAAAAGTACAGGGGTGTTGTTCATGCTATTTCTCAAGTTCCCCGGCAAATAACAAAAGACCCGCCCGTTAAAGTAAAAGTTAGTTTTTTTAAAAACGACTTGTAACAAAAAATGAAAGAAAAAACTAGAATCTGGGGGCTCAAAATAAACAGCAGACTATTCTTTCTTTTAATTTACTTAAAAAACCCCGGGGTTTGGGCCCGACGAACTGCTTACACAGTTTTTACGCTTTCCGCTTTTAAGGGAAACCAAAATGAGAGGCCCCTGGTTGGTCAGAGGGCGAAAAAATCTTTGGATTAGATTTAAAAAAGGCTAAGTATGCGGGCCCATTGGAGGCCAAAGGGTTTCATTCCCCCCACCCGGAGTTGGTTTTAAAGAGAGCAGTTTTTTTTAAAATAAAAAAAATTTAGACAACAAATGTTTTATGGGTGTTTTCTTTTCAAGGCCCGGCCCTCATGGCCCCCGAACAAACCCGAGAGAGTGACTAACTATCGGAATACGCCAAAATCTTAAATTCAATGGGGAAAATCCCCTTTTCCCGTTAGTGTTTTTTTTTGACCAAATTGATCAGTTTGAAGAACAAAACAACCCAATAACTGTTAATTTATACACATGGGATGAGGAAACAAATTTGGCGCCAATTAAAGTGTCCAAGAACAGTCCAACAATAGGCGAACCAGCCAAAAGTCATGTGGACTTACTCCTAATGTTTTCGCCAGAAGGGCTGCCCCATTACACATTGATACGCACAATGAGCAGATTATTGGCGCATACTTCAAAAAACACTAACATACAAGAATTCTGCAGAAAATGTTTAACAAGAATTCCATCTGTGCAAGCCGCGAGTGAACATATAAAACATTGTAAAAGTTCTGTAGACTGTAAGACAGAACTAACTACGCCCCCGCCAGGATCTAAAGTTAGTTTTAAGAACTGGAAACGGCTGCAAACAAGTCCATACGTAGTTTACGCAGACTTCGAGTCGCTTATTGTTCCTTTTTGAAGGGCCAGCCCCACAAAAACTTCGAAAAACAGTCTTAATGAGTAATCATCAGATTTGTTCATTTGCCTTCATTATTGTTAGGTCGGATGGCGTTTATTCAGAACCAGAATTATATAGAGGACCGGATGCTGCAGAAACATTCTTAAAACGCATGCAGCAAGTGCGTAACGCCTGTTCTAATAATCTAAACTTATCTGAAATCATAATGGCGCCTGAAGACAAACAACAGTATGACTCAGCCACGCATGTTGGATTTGCGGTTTAGGGCTAACGCCCAAGAGTGTAAACCCCACAGTAAGAGACCATGATCACATTAGTGGGAATTTTAGAGGTGCAGCGCACAGTAAATGCAATCTTCAACTAAAGTTTGATCCTAAGACATGGAAGCTGCCTGTATTCTTTCATAACTTGCGAGGTTACGACTCTCACCTTATAATGGAAAGCAGTAGACGATGCTTTAGGGTGTCATGAAATCGCACAGTCATCAGAAAAAGTACATGTGTTTCACTTTAAATAACATGTCTTTTATGACTCTATGCAGCACATGATGGGATCATTAGAGGCACTAGCTATGTCATTAAGTCCTGCCCAATAACGGAAGAATATTTTTGACCCAACTCTCGTTAGAAAGGGGTTACCCTTATGAGTACATGAACAGTTGGGAAAGGTTTGACGAAGATACACTTCCGCCTAAAGGCGCGTTCTTTTCTAGTCTTAGAGGAAAGGACATCAGTGATTCAGATTACCAGCATGTCAAGATGCGTGGCAGAAGTTAGAGTGTAAATACGATGGGAACTATCATGACTCCTACTTAATGGCCGATGTATGTTTGTTGGCGGACGTCTTTGAAAATTACAGAAGACCTGCATGAAACATTATAGCCTGGATCCCGCGCATTACATTTCTGCCCCCGGGATGAGTTGGGACGCTTTCTTAAAGTTTACTGGAGTACAGATTGATTTATGTCAGATTTACCGATGATTCAGATGATTGAAAACGGATTGCGCGGAGGAATTAGTATGGCGTCGCACCATTACTGTAAAGCAAACAACAAATACTTGGACGATTATGATCCCAGTAAAAGGTCTAACTATCTTATGTATTTAGATGCAAACAATCTGTATGGTTGGGCTATGGTGCAATCACTTCCATTACGCAACTTTAAAATGTACACAGGCGGTGATCCAAAAAATATTCAAAAGGCATTAAAGTGGTTGGGCAGTTTAACGCTGATCAACAGCGTGGATACATTCTAGAAGTTGATTTAGAATATCCTTATGAACTCCATGACCTACATAATGACTACCCCATTAGCAGCAGAAAGCCTAAAGATGAATCCAACAGAGCCGCCTAAACTTGTGCCTAATCTTCGAGGCAAAAAAATTATGTCTGCCATTACAGACTTCTACAATTTTATTTAAGGGCATGGTTTGAAGTTGACAGCAGTTCATCGTATAATTGCTTTTGATCAAGAACAGTTCATGAAACCATACATCATGAAGAACACTGATCTCAGAACTAAAACCACAGATGCTTCAGAAAAAGACTTTTTCAAGCTGATGAACAACAGCTGTTTCGGGGAAAGACTATGGTGAATCCGCACAAGCGCAAAGATGTCAGATTAGTCACCAGAGAGAACGAAGCAATTAAGCTGACTTCTAAACCTAATTATCAGGACTTTAGAAGATTTCATGATCAGCTTTTTGGCATAATGATGAAAAAAAGAAAGTCAAATTGGACAAACCTGTATTTATTGGGTTTACTGTTTTAGAATTATCAAAGCTTTTGATGTTAGATTTCTTTATGACTACTTTAAGCCCTCGTATCCTGGTCCAGAGTACTTTACACAGATACAGACAGTTTTGTTATAATATTCCTACTGAAGACATCTATAAAGACATGGAAATGGAAGTAGCTAAAGGAATGCGGGATGGTATGATACATCTGATTACCTAAAGTTCGCCTTTGCATTCATCCGTTAATAAGAAGGTTTTAGGAAAGATGAAGGATGAAATATCTTGAAGGTGTTCAAGGGAGTATGTGGGGTTAAAGGTCAAAAATGTACAGTATTTCGTAAGCAGGAGAATATCATTAAGAAAGCAAAAGGGAATATCTCGCAGCGTTTGTGCAGGTCAAACATAACACATGAACAACTTCAGGAAGCAATGTTTGGCAATAGGACTTTTATCATGACAACGTAAACTGCGATTAAGCTACATGAGATCAACACAACGTTTGTACACAAGAAGTCATTAGATAGAACAAACACAAAACGGGGTGTTTGTTTTCAATCAGAGTTGTCTTAATGCAATTGGGCACTGGAGAACGTTAAATTAATTAAAGCGGAACTGTGTCTGGCGGAATTATCTGCAGTCATTCTTTCACAAATGTTCTTTGAGGAGCTGGTTGTTTTGTTGTGTCGTTTCTCGTAATAATACCACGGCGGATTCATTTTTTACAATTCTTTTTATTTAGAGTATAGGGTCAATCACTCCAAATTGGTCGGTTTGCCTGATGCTGTGTCCTTCTGCTTCCCCGGTAAATAAAGGTACCTTACTTTCAAACCAAATCGGAAATAGTTTGCCGGATGAAGACTCTCTTCTACAGCATTTATTGTTTTTCTTTGATTGCTTGTACTGGTTTTTAGCCCTTTAAATGCTTCATTTTTCATTGCGCGCAAAAATTGAGGGCATTCTTCTAACCAATCTGTTTTTGTTGCGAGGTTGTCAATCAGCTCTCTCCGTGATACTTAGGTAGGAAAAAAGGTCTTGCGGCAAACTGTTTGTTAAGTTTTCAACTAAAGCCTCGTTGATCTGTGAACTCCGGAATGCCTCTTCTAATAGTAACTCTGTGTTTTTAACAATAATTGATACCACTGGCCTTTTTAAATTTTTTTCCATCTTCAACTTGTATCATGCGAGGGTAAGTTAGCGGGCCTCGCTGGTTATATCAGCTGTATGGCAAACAGCAACAGCAGAAGCTATCTTTTTTAGTTAATCGTTTCTGCATCTTTGTACACTTGATTATGTCAATGACTGTGAGTGCGTACTTAAATCTTTTTCGTTTTCTAAATCCTTTCAGAGGGTAAATATAGAAGATCCATTTGATGGGTATGTCGTTTGGAGTTGTTGTAACAAAGTGTGGTCTCTGTATTCGTCTAGGGGCAGGTAAAACTAAATTTGCCCAAATTGCTGTTTAGATAACCATTCCTTTGCTGTGTGTTCACTGTAATCCTTGCCGTTGGCTTAGGCTTTGTTGCTGTGTACCCTTCAATATTTTCCTTTGGGTGAATAATAGATTTTGTTCATTTTATATTCAGCAATTTGATGTGCAACAAAATACTCGACAGTCTTACCAAAGGCAATAAACGACGATTTCTTGCATCTTGTTTGTTTTTCTGATGGAATGACTAAATGTCACTGAAATTTTGGTGGGTGGCAATGTCTCGATTGGTTTGCCTGTTAAACAAGATATAGGGTTTTATTCGCTTGATCAACATTCTTTAAATGTGTAAGCTGCATGCCCTGTTTTTTCAGTGTGGTATTGAATTAAAAATCTAATGCTAATTCTCTGCTTTTCAAGCGATCTTGTGCTGCAGCTAGTTGCTTCCACAGCTTTGTTTTGTCCTTTTTCTCTCGCCTTCATCTCGCAGTTTATCTAATGCGTAATTACTTCCACTAAAAGCGAGCGCATTAACCCCAGGCGCCGACTATCATCATTACAAGTGAAGCCAGGTTTTATAAATGTATTTTTTTCTTTCATATTTTTAATTGTCCGGAATTATTCCTGCTTGACTAGAAAAATCTTTCGTGGCAAACGAAGCTGCAATGATAAGCGATTAGCTTTGTGCAATCTCAAAGTTAGTTAGCCAAGATCCTGCTGGTTTACTTCTAACAGCTGTTTACCAAGCATTAGTATCCTACACTTAGGCCCACAACAGCAGAATGGTATACAGGTTAGCAAAAGTTTTTTCGGTCGCCTCATTTTTATCAAATAAAATAATTATAATTATTAAAAAACATGAACAGTGTGATCTCTACAGCTACAAGGCAGCCTAACCTTCCTGGAACTTTTGTTGACCTAGTCTGATGACCAAGCTATTATGCCCAAAAAGGAGAGGCTGTATCTTTGGCAGCATGTGGGAAAACAAACTGTTCATCGGAACTTGAATCAGCATTGAACAAATTCATCGATGTCGCCGCAAGACATTTTAAAGTATCATAACAGGTATGAAGCGCAACTTGGATCTAGAATGGTTGAAAGTGTGGGGCCACGGTTCTTAGTTTGTACACCTAACTAGTCTGTAGAATTTGCTCCATTGATTCTGAACAAGATCTTACGTATGAATTTAACGCAAGATTAGTTTTAACAAGTCATTTGAGTCTCTAGGAGGTGATTTTACTACAGATTTGGAAACAATTGTGATCGCCATTAATCATGGTGTTAATAACTTTTAATCATATAGATTTTGTTATTCCCTTCAAATGAACGATCTGGAAATTCATCTCAGAACAGGAAACCATTGATCAGGTTGGAGAAAGTAACAAGCAGATAATCAGCAGAAAACACCTGAAATAAGGTGGGGGACAGTGATAAAGCATCTCATCCTGGGCGATGTTAAAGCAGGAAAATAAAATTAGCAGAGGTGGAAACAGACAAAAAAAATTAATGTTACAGAATTATAACTCTTCATGGAACATAACACCGCCAGGCGCCAGAACAAGTTGATTCAATGCCCGCTAATAAAAACTCCATGTGTTTCCAGGGCCACAAAGTCTTTCATGAATATTAACTTAAAACTTGTTGCATTTTTGGTCGCCATTGCTGCTGTTGGGGGCAGTTATTACTGTTATAAAAATATAAAACAATGGCAGCGAAAACCAAAAGCAATCAAACAAATCTGATACGCTTAATTACAGAAAAAGACAAACTGCACGCCAAATCGCCAACAACAAAGCATCATTTTGATCCATTTATAATACAATATTATTTTTAAATTTTTAATAGAAATAGATCATGGCGTTTATTATATAAATGAATAATAGTCAATAAATAAAGACATGGAGTCTAGAAAAAGACCATTTCCTTTGACAGGAATTGTTGTAATCATTGCGGTGGCTTAGGATGTAAGAACTTCTTATTGATCTAGGCAGAAACGACAACCATCTCGAGCATGACATCTCAACAATGAGCGTTTTTTGAGGCTTGTGTGTTCGATATTAGACATCTAATAATTTAAGATAATAACATACTTGTTATTTTTTGATAAATTTAAGATAACTTGAATCTTAAAGGATGACTTTGTATGCCACCCCCCCCCCCCCCCCCCCCCCGTTCTTCGAGGTGACTTAATCATGAACTTAGATGTTACTTGATCAAGAATCTAGTAGCGAACGTGAAGGTTCGGTTGTAATTAATGATTTAAGAACTTGGGGCGTGGACGGACCGGGTCATTTGGGTTTATAGGTAGGTTGTTCGGAGGGGGCGTATGGGGGGGTAAGGTGTGGGGTTTTTGTGTTGGGGTGTACACAGAGCTTTATTATTTGTATGTGTAACACACTTGGTGCAAGACGGGTTGCTTGCGTTTATGTGATTATTGGCTCTTTTGTGCAGTTCAAAGCAGCACCAAGTGCAATTATAAAGTTGATTTAAAACAAGGGACAGTTGAATAAAGTACACTCTTGTGGCCGCACGGAAGGCCAGCCAAAAAAGTTGAAGCAGGGCGTTGAAGCGTGAAGACAGGCAAGTTGATTGTCAGAGAATCCCATTCCGCACGTGTTCAATACTAGTTGACCTATTTGAGCATACAGGCGGTCTTGCCGCGACCGACTTTTTTACTTATGGTTACAAGCTACGATCTGGTCAGCTAACTCCTCTACGCAGGCAGGGACGTTTACGGTTTCGATACATTCCTACCCATTCCTTGCGAATCTCTCTTTCAAGTGATTAAATCTCCCCCCCCCCACACCCCCCCCCCCCCCCCCCTCCCCCCCCCCAGCCCTCCCCCTTCCCACTCGCGCCCCATCTGGCCCCTGCGATTGTATCGGCTATCACCCACCTCGTACCCGCGCTCCCCCCACACCCCCACCCCTCCCGCCCCCCCCATCCCCCCCTCCCTCCACCCCCCCCCCGCCTCGCCTCCCCCCCCCTCCACCACCCCCCTCCCACCTGCCCATCACCGGCCCCCCGACCCCCCCCCCCCCCCCCCCCCCACCCGAACCCACGACCCCAGCCCCCCAACCCCCCCCCCCACCCAACCCCCAACCTACGCACCTCTACTCCCCATGACAACCCATTCCCAAACGGCGTTAGCCAACCCACTCGCACAAATCCCCCCCACAACCACATCCCCCCCACCCACCCCCCCCCCCCCCCTCGCATTGTATACCATCCACACCCACGCCCAACCCCCCACCCCCCCCCCGCCCCCCCCCCCCCTGTCACCCTCTCCAGTCCCCCACCGCCACCACCACCTCCCCCCCCCCCCCCCCCCCCGCCCCCCCCTCCCCCCCCCCCCCCCCCCCCCCCCCCCCCCACCCCCCCCCCCCCCCCCTCCAACCCCCCCCCCTTCCCCCCACCCATTCGAACCTGGCTTTATAGTTGCCCCCCCACCCCCCCCCCACCCCCCTCTACCCCACCAGCACAGCAATTAGAGGATTTGCCCCCCGTCTTTTACCGTTCTCATATTACACGTTGACAAGAAGACATTCACGGGGGTAGCTAGGTGGAAATTCAAGGCAGTCAGCTCTAAACGTATAGGTTCCGTTCAGGAATGAACGGTAATATATTTAGAGGCCAACGTCAGTGGTAGTCTGCAGTGGTCTTACAGTCGCGCGATTGTTGCTAAAACGCCTCCACCCTGCCTCTAAACAAGTGCCGACCGTTCATGCAATGAACGGTACTATATTTTAGAGGCAACGTAGTGGTTAGGCCTGCAGTGGTCTTACAGTCGCGCGCACTGTTGCTAAAACGCACCCCCCCCCCCCCACAAACATTGTATGACTAGGCTGTTGACAGTGTGTTCAACCGGGATATTTGGTACTTTGACAGTAGTTTCTGTATTCTTCAATCTTTAGCATGTTTTCAATTTGTTCATTCAGTTTATTCATGATGAAATTAACTGGCAGACAATATTGTAAACTGAGGGAATGGTTTGAAGTTACTTTTGCAAGAGTTACGTAGCCTTGCGTACGTGTGAACATCTGAATATCCTGTTTTTTTTTTTACCATTGTGCCACGTTTCCTTTCATTCTTCCTTCTTTTCTTTCTTTCTCCTGCCAGTTTTGGCCAACAAAATCAGAAAACCGTCCAAAACTGAATAGGGAAACATTATTCGTTTGGGCGTTCTGGCTTTTTTTTGATTTTAATCTTTTTGCAAGTTTTTCTGAATTTCATTTTTCGCCCGATGAGTGGTCAAAAGAACAGAATCTAAAAAAAGGCTGTTTTGATATGGCCAGTACTGTGTCAGCTTCATTGCAACAGAGTATTTTTATTTTTTTTTTTGCAAATCTGTTGGAGATCAGCTCCGCCCTCTGTTTCTTTCTTCCTTGTTATTCTTTAATTAATCTTCCTCTTTTCGTTTTGGTTTTTTGAGTAGTTTATTGGGCTTACTGTTTTTGCCTTCTCAGCAATGTTTGCCATTTCTTCTGAAATAGCTGTTCTCTTCAAGTACATTATTTTCTCTTCGGTTCCACTAATTCTGTTGGTGTAGGAGGTGGTCGAATGGAACATTGCAAGCTTGATCCATGACAGGTAAATTTAAACTAGTTGCTGCCTAGATAAATCTAACATCTTGATGAGCAGACTGTGATTCAATGAATTTCTCTATATAATTCAGAAGATAATACTTCTTCAGACATTATGTGACATTTCGCCTTGTTTAAATGAAACTTTTTCACTGAAAAAAGCACCACAGCACAGCACTGCCTTCCAATGTAAAATGACAGCTAGGGTCGGTTGTCAAACACGGGGTGGGAGCGGATTGACGCCTTTTACTATCACGTGATTAAATCCTTGGCTTAGGTTGGTAATGCAAGAAACATGTTTAGATTTTTTTGCCCTAGGCGGGATTCATTATTGCGTATTGACAACTCATAAGCACCCCGACACCCCCCACATTTGTTTATCAGGATGTCGACCCATAACGGGTCTCTGCAGTAATCAGATAGTGCAGAGTCTTAGGCAGGCCGGCAATAGCAATTAAAGGCTTACCCCACCGTTTGTATATGAGGCATGCGTTCAGTCCACTGCTTTTTCCTACGTTACTCTATGGGCCGTGTTTCAGCCACGTCTACTTTCCCTACGTTACTCTATGAAACTTTAGTAAATTAGTATAAAGGATAACCATGCACTGTATGTTGGTTTGTAGATATTCGTTATTTTTTGGTTATTTGACGTCTTACTTGTCAGAGAAACAGTAATATGTGATTTCTAGGGCACTTTCGACGCAAACTGGTGGTTGAGGTGAAAGTGGGTAGAACAGACATTTCTGTTCTATCGTTCCGAAGTGTAGATTAAGACGAATCATATGGTATATGTAGGCCATCGGTTTAGTTGTTTCCACTTGAGTTAGCATTGGGACCATTTTCTCCATCAATTTACAGCACAGTGAGTCAAAGCTACATGGGACGGTAGTTTGTGGATTAGAAAGATCTTTTCCAGGTTTGGGGATGGAATAATGAGGGCTTTCCGCCAGAGGTGGGAATGAAAACCTTGTATCCACACATGGTTGTATACCTGTAGCTGTATGTTCAGACCTTCTTGCGAAGATGTTTTCAACAGTTGATATGAATTTCATCAATACCTGGAGAGGAATCGCTGCAAGAAGAAGTAAGGCAGCAGATTCAGCTCGTTTAAGTGAAGGAAGGATTGTAGTCTTTCCATGTTGTCTGACGAAAAAGGATGCTGGGTGATTTTTCGTTCTTAGGGGCTTTGTTTTTGACAAAAGTGGCTCTGATTTGTGAAGTGGAGGAATTCTGTTCAATTGCTTGAAGCAAGCTGATTAGCCAAACTGCTTTTTTGTCTTTTATAAAGATGTCAGCAAACTTGTGTTGATTCACAGTGGGACAGGTGTTCTTCCCTTTGATTTTCTTAATGATGTTCACACTTTTTCTTTAGAAGTTTTCGATGTCAGCCTGGAGCGAAACTTCTCCAGGACCGACGTTTATGATTTAAAAGGGGTGTCTCGATTTGGCACGGAGTTTCTGATGGGCTCCGAGCGTTGGGGACCCGCCCCCCCCCCCCCCCCCACCCCCCCCCCCCCCCCCTCGGTGTTGGTACACCTGCGCTGAGCCGTTTCGAACTTTGATAGTTGTTGGCAGTCTGAATCAAACCAGGCTGTTTTTGGCATTTGAAGTTTATCAGGGAAGACATGGAATACAAGCTCTGCACACTTGATCACAGTGTTAGTCGTGATTCTGCAGGGTCGGACTCTGAAGAAAATCAGTGTCCTGGAATTCTTTTGAAATGTGGCTGCAAATAGATCCAGTGTGCTTTTTTATAAATTTAGATGTTGAGAGACGAGAGAGTGTTAGTTATTACGGGTTGTAAAAACAGACAGGGAAATGGTCACTTCCGTGGCAGATGTCATGGACAGACCATCCATAGTCCAGGACCAGCGAGGGGGTCACTAACCGACAATCTAACACGAAAGAGTGACTGTGAAGGTGGAGGTTAAGTTGCAGATCGTCGTTCCAGACAACACAAATCCAAATTTGAAAGGGAACACCCAATTAGCAGCACTACTGGATGACGAACTGACACTACCCCAATAGAGGAATGTGACCGTTAACGTACCCAACAGCAAAAAAGGTCGAGGAAGGTCTAATATAGATTGACAAGGTCTGATGACATACCGGGACAGAAGGGGCCGTTGTTAAAGAGAACAGATGGTCTCAGTCTTGTGGAGAGTGACTCTCGCAGTTACAGCCTGAAGGGAGGTAGACAGAGCGACAGGACTATACAACAAAGTTTTGTGTAGGAGAAGGGCAAAACCGCCCCGACAGTCTCCAACGAGGATGGTTGTGCAGGTTTCGAAAGAATATTAAAGCCAGAAGAGTAAAAGGTCTTTCTGCTTTGAATTTGAGTTTCCTGAGTAGGCCACGACGGGAAAGTTTTAGAGAATGACCACAGAAAGCTGCGCTCCTCAAAGTTGGAATTTGACACGGATATTCCAATGGAATAGTGTATTATCCATGGTGGATAAGGATAAGGATAATGTTGCTTATAGCCAGGACCGCAAAGTGACCACATCAGGGCTGTCACCACTGTTTTAAAATCAACTTCACTGTCTTATAAAAAAAAAAAAAAAAAAAAAAAAAAAACCCTTTCACACATCTCTATAAATGACATCGTCTAGAAACCGTACCAGAACTTCGTTAAAAATCTTTCTTCCGTAATCTTAAATCAGATGAAAAATGTTAATCTCTCTCAAAAACTCAAGGGATAATTGGCGGGACATCTGAACAGGATCCTTCATGGACTCTGCGTATAATGTTTGTGTCTCCATCGTGCATGTCCAATCACTCTAAAAGAAACATGTTTCATTGTGAGTGGGCATGACCTGGAATGCACCACGGAGCTTCTTCACTCTTTTATAAGGTGGCATGGTAAATATACGTATGGCCGGTGTGCAGCAGGCACAAACCGAGTCTCTTTTACGGACCCTCCGAAGTGGATGGGAGGAAGTCCTTAAGGTGTTGGACGGATCTGAAAGAGTTTGTTAGTCGTCTGTGTGTTCATCCTCCTGCCTGAGGTTCTCTCACTTAATCATTAATTTTGGGTTTCACATCTGAGCAGGGGATATAAGTGTTGGACAGTTTCTCTCTTGTGGCGTTCTTGGCTAAACGGATCAACCCATTTCGTTCCGCCGGATGCCAATGCCAACATGACCTGGAACCCATGAAGGAGTATTGTTGTAACCTGTCCGCCTTCACTTGCAAAAAGTATAAAAAAAAGTAAAGTTCTGGATGCTGAAGGTTGAGGAAGCTATGGCCTCCAAAGTGACAGCGAATCAAATTAATTCTGTCAGAACCAGGAATGTACCCTCTTCGAAGAATGTGAGATTATTCTTTTCCAAAAAGGGCCCCCTCAGTACCAGAGCAGATATGTTCAGCAGAATAGACAGTAGCTCTGATTGAAGATGTTCCAACCGTATCTGAGAAGGAGCGCCAGGGCAGTAGGCTGCACAGGCCACTCCATCTTCAGACTTGGAACGTCAGTGAAAACTTTTGGACAGGATGGGAATTTGGAACAGAGTCAGCATACAAAGTCCTTGTTTACGCCAGAGAGCTGGGTAGACTCTTTGCGAAAAGCTGAAGATCGAACGGATTCTCTGGTGTGAAAAAGGTCCACGGAGGTTGATCCGTGAAACTTGGAAAAAATCCGACACAACTCCTAGGTCTAGACCTGCATTCCGCCACGTTGTGGCTGCATTCGCAGAACTATGCGGCAATACTCTTTAGGGCTTGCTTTCAAAACTTACTTTGGAAACGGAGGATCAAAGACACAGTCACAAGGCAGGGTTTTCTGGTTCGTGAACAGTCGGAGATAATAATTCATTGACAGTTTCAGCCTTGCGGTTTTGTTGGACAATGAAGGTTCACCCGCCTTGCGTACAGGTGGTACACAGGGGTGGTGCGGAACGCTCAAGACAGTGACGAAGCCCTTGTTGGTGGATAGGGTCCCAAGAGTTTGAGGTTAAGAGATCTTGCGGAGCCGTACACAGCACAACGTAGTCCAGTTGGAACGGACCAGGATCTGGAGGGTGCAAAAAACGTTTTCTTATCAGGCCCCAGTCGGTTTGTGCGCTACGACCCGCAGAATATTTCAGTGCATTCGGGCAAGAAGTTTTAGGTTTTTTGATGTGGTGAGATAGTTGAGTTTTTGGTCTCAAAAGAACTCCTGGAATTTGGCTTCTTTTACAGCTGGAATGGGAGATTTTCCCTAACTTGAAGTTCAGGATCTGGGAAAAACTGAGTTAAATTTATGGAAGTGAATACACTGCGTCTTTGTGGAGAAAATGGTGATATCCGTTTTATCCCACCACCGGATGGATTTTATTCTACGACAAAGCGGGAGCTTGCGCTGGACACTCGGGTACAGGTTCCAGTTTCGTAGGGACAGCGAAATCATCACAAAACTATGAGCAGTCTGAACCCTGCAGAACTGATTGAACAATGTTGTTGAATTTTAATACTAAATGAGGGCAGGAGGACAGTATGCTCCCTGTGGAACTCCCAAACTCTGCTCGTGGACATCGAGGAGTGGTGCCAACCCGGGACCTGAACTGTCGTTCTGCAAAGAAATTTTGAATAAAAGCGGAAGATGACCTCGAAAAACCAGATCGTGGAGATCATGAAGTATCCCGACTTCCAGGTGGTCTCGTAGGGCCTTCTCCAAATAAAAAAAATTGCCACTGGCTGCTGTTGTTCAAATGGCGTTCCGAAGTGTAGATTCCAGACGAATCATTGGTTCAACTGTTTAGACCGATGTTTTGCGGAAACCCACACTGTTCTTTCGCAAAAGGCCATCGGTGTTCCAGTTTCTCATGAGCCTAGATTGACATTTTCTTCCATCAGTTTACAGATAAAGTGGTCAAAAGCTATGGGACGGGGTTTGATGGGTAGAATGATCTTTTCCAGTTTAGGAATTGAAATATGGGAGGGCTTTCCGCCAAGAAGGTGGACAGAAATCCAGTTGTCCACAACATGGTTGTATACTGTTCAGGATGTTCGGACCTATTTGCGGTAGATCGTTCAAGAGTTGATAATGGATTTCATTCTTGACCTGGAGAGGGAATCGTGCAAGTGCGTAAGGCAGATTTCAGTTCATTTAAAGTAAAAGGATGATTGTAGTCTTTCCATGTTGTCTGCACGAAACGTTGGCAGAGGTGATTTTTCTTAAAGTGGTTTTATTTTTGGAACAAATGTGGCTGATTTGTTAGAAAGAGGAGTATTCTTTTTCTTGTTGGAAGGCAAGGCAGATTAGCAACTGCTTTCTTCTTGTTATTAAAGATCCGAAAACTTGAGATGGTTCACAGTGGGACAGGAGTTCTTTCCTTTGATTTTCTTAATGATGTTCCACACTTTTTTTTTGGAAAGTTTTCGATGTCAGCCTGGAGCAGAAGCTTCTCCAGGATGACGTTTACTGATTTTAAAAGTGTGTCTTGATATAGCACGGGAGTTTCTGCTGGGCTCGAAGCGTTGGGACCCGAAGTCGTTGGTACACCTGACGCTGTGCCGTTTACGAACTTGGAATTTGTTGGCGTCTGAATCAAACAGGCTGTTTTTGGCATGGGAAGTTTATCGGAGACACTGGATACAAGCTTTAGCACACTTGTTCAAGTGTTAGTCAGTGAGTCTGCTGGGTCCGGACTCTGAAGAAAAATCTGTGTCCTGGAATTCTTTTGAAATAGTGGGCTGCAAATAGATCCCAGTTTGATTTCTTTATAATTTAGATGTTGAGAGGTCAGAGTCGTTTGTTCAGTTATTACGGGTTGTAAACGTCAGGGATAATGGTCACTTCGGGCAGATCGTCATGGTCAGTCCACTCATAGTCCAGGACCAGCGAGGGGTCCAACTAACCGTCAATCTAAAACGAAGTGAACGTGGAAGAGTGGTGGTAAGTTGCAGATCCGTCGTTCAGACAACACAATCCAAATCCGGAAAGGACATCCTCAATTAGCAAGACTCTGGTTGACTTACTTGACACTACCCCAAGCGGATTGTGACGTTAAAGTCACCCACAGCATAAAGGTCGAGAAGTTCGTCTATCTGATGAACAAGGTCTGACGACAAAGGGACAGAAGGTGGAAGATAAAGGGAACAGATTGTCACAGGTCTTGTGGATGAGTGTCTCTCGCAGCTACGCCTGAAGGGAGGTAGACAGATCAACAGAATTACAGCAATGTTTTGTGTATGTGAAGGGCAACACCGCCCGACAGTCCCAACGTGGATGGTTGTGCAGGTTTGAAAGAAATTAAAGCCAGAAAGAGTAAAGTCTTCTGGCTTTGAATTTGAGTTTCTTGAAGAGCCAGACGGAAGGTTTTTAGAGGACTGACACAGAGCTGCAGCTCCTCGAGTTGGAATTGAGACCACGGATATTCCAAATGGAATATTGTATTATCCATGGTTGCAGAGGCGGAAAAGGAGAGAGATAGGTCATTTTCCTCAACGGGCTGCTTCCAATGGAGAGAATTTATTATTTAGTTTAACTGGACTTGTGTGGTCTTTGGGACTGCTGGCAGACTGCGCAGGTGACAATGCTGGAGTTAGATGTGGAGGTTAAAGCAATTGGGGGAGATGGTGGAGGTTTCTTCTTCATCTCACCCATCTCACGTTGGGTGGATGGAACTTCTTGCCGCACGGCATGGACTGAGGGTTCGAGGGGGATTGCTGGTTTTTTAATCGGCCAGCAGCAGATTTGAGGACTGTGGGCAGTTCTGGAGGAGGTGGCGGATTTTTTGCCTTCCCAGGGCAGTCCATTTGGGTTGAAGGTGGTTGGGAATACCTGCTTCCACCAGAGTTGACTATTCTACTTTGCAATGTTTTGGAAAACGTAAAGTCATTCAGTCTGACAGCAGACTGACCGAGTGGGAAACGTCGGAACCGTCTTTACAGGGCGAGGGCATATGAAGCTGTTGGAGTCTGACTGCCCACAAACCTGCTTCGGGCTTCAAAATGGAGATCTTCTTTTCCGTTTTAATGCGTTGGATTGTGGATTCTTGAATCAAAGAGGACCGTTTCTGGAAGAGGAGGGATGGTCGCACCGCAGTTAGCAAAATGTTCCCTTTCCCCTTGCCGGATCCTTGCACGGCCATCGGGGTCGCTTGCAGCAACCTCCGCAACCTCTGCCCAGAACTGCGGGTCTCTGGACATGGCCAAACTCTGATTTGAAAACCTCAACGGGGACGGCACATATTGCTGAACACAAAATTCAGGTAACCAACTTTGGCATGAACGGAGGAAACACAGAGGTTGCAGAGGGTGTTGGTGGCATCTCTCGAACTTTCTTACCGACAACTGCGCACCTCCGTCACAACCTGGGGGACGGCCAGTTCTGTTTGATCTCTGCTGCCGAGACATGCCTATCTCTCACAGCGATCACACCTTATGTCGAATTCATCTGTTTTATGGGGTGTCACCTGATCTCCCTATCCACTAGTTTTGTTGCCTTTCAAAAGTGTTCAGATTGTTTCTGTGATCGACATTGAATAAGAAAACGTCAAATCCTCAACTTTTTATGGACCTAGGTTGACCTGCTATACCATGTAAGCCCTTTTGGATAGCAAAAGGGCTCAGAGATGAACAGGGTCTTTCCTGCTCTGTCCTTCCACACGTGCCATGAAGCCAGAAACCTGTTCCTCGGTCTTACCTCACTGTCAGAATCGCTGTCTGTTTCAAATTTCCCTGAAATAGGGATACTGCCTTCCTCTTCCTTTTGGTGGTGTGGGGGGGGGGGGGTAGTTTTTTGAAAAGGCATATTTTGTTTAGGTTTTTCATCCCTACCCTTACCCACCTCCTTGGAGTCCCAAAATAAGGGGCGGGGACAAGAAACCAATGTCTGGACCCCTTCCAGGCTTCGGGAGGACATTATCGAAAACAGAAGCCACCACCCTATCCCCCATGTACAATGATCATACTCCGGGAACAGAGAGGTGAGCACTGCAGGGGTTTACCTTGGCCAGCAGGGGGGAATGTCTGTCTTGACCCAACCCCTGCGCCATACTCACCGCTACCACGCTACAAAGAACCCCAACCACCAATTTACCGCTACAAGAAAGCCAACCACCCCTCTTCCAGCACTTATTCATCACTACAAGAAACCAACCACCCCTTTACCAGCACTTATAACTGCAAAGAAAGCCAACCACCCCTCTACCCGCACTTCATCACTACAAAGATACCAACCAACCCTTACACACTTCATCACTACAAAGAAAGCGAGGCCAACACCCCCTAACCAAGCACTTCAACACTACAAAGAAAGCCAACCAACCTTTACACAGCACTTCACGCTACAAAGAAAGCCAACCACCCCTCTACCAGCACTTCACAGCTACAAAGAAAGACAAACACACCTTTACAAGCCACTTCTTCACTACAAAGAAAGCCAACCACCCCTATACCAGCACTTAATCACTACATAAGTAAGCCAACCACCCTTTACCGCATCACAGCTACAAAGAAAGCAACACCCCTTTAACAGCACTTCATCACTACAAAGAAAGCCAACCACCCCCTCTACCAGCACCTTCATCACTACAAAGAAAGCAAACAACTCCTCTGCCAGCACTTCACCGCTACAAGGAAAGCCAACCTCCCTCTCTCCAGCAGTTCATCATACAAAGGAAAAGCCAACAAATCCTCTGCCAGCAATATCACAGCTACAAGAAAGCTAACCAACCCTCTACCAGCACTTCATCACTACAAAGAAAGCAACCAACTGCTCTACAGACAATCACGCCTACAAAGAAGCCAACACCCCTTTTATCCAGCACTTCACAGCTACAAGAAAGCCAACCACCCCTGTACCCGCACTTCACCGCTAAAAAGAAAGCCAACCACCCTCTGACAGCACTTCACAGCTACAAGAAAGCCAAACACACCCTCTACAGCACTTCATAGTACAAAGAAAGCCAACACCCCTTTACGAGCAATTCACCGCTAAAAAGAAAGCCAACCACTCCTCTGCCAGACTTCTTCACAGGCTACAAAAGAAGCCAACAACCCTCTGCCACGCACTTCACAGCTACAAAGAAAGCCAACACCTCTATACCAGCAACTTCTAGCTACAAAGAAAGCCAACCACCCTTTACCAGCACTTCACCACTACAAAGAAAGCCAACCACCTTTACAGCACTTACAGCTTACATAGAAAGCCAACAACCCTTACCAGCACTCTTCATGCTACAAAGAAAAGCCCAACCACCCTTTACGTGCACTCACGCTAAAAGAATGCCAACACTCCTCTGCAGCACTTCACAGCTTCAAAGAAAGCCAACAACCCTCTGCCAGCACTTCACAGCTACAAAAAAGCCAACCACCTCTCTACAGCACTTCACAGCTGCTAAGAAAGCAACCACCTTTACCAGCACTTTCACCACTTCAAAGAAAGCCAAACACCCTTTTCCAGCACTTCACACTACAAGAAAGCCTACCACCCTATGCCAGCACTTACAGTTACAAAGGAAAGCCAACAAACCCTTTACCAGCACTTTAATCACTTCAAAAAAAGCCAAACCCACCCCTTTACAGCACTTCACACTACAAAGAAAGCCAATCCACCCTTTTTACCAGCAATCACGTCACAAGCCCGCCCCCCCCAACCACCCTTTACAGCACTTTACCGCTACAAAGAAAGCAAATCACCTCTCTACCAGCACTTCATAATACAAAGGAATGCCAACCCACACCTCTACCAGCACTTCATAACTACAAGAAAGCCAACCACCATCTACCAGCACTTACCACTATCACGAGTGTTCCACGAGGCTACGAGTTTGACCCATCTAGGGTGGCGGATTTAATTATTCGTTTGTTTATTGTCGTTGCTGTTTGTGTATCCGTCCCTTGGATGTGGTGTGGTGCGGTTGCCCCTTGGTGTAGTTCAAGCTCAACTTTCGCGTTTGTTTCTCTCTCTCTCTTCTTAATTCCATGCCCGTAGTTTTATCTGTAGGTTCAAGGGTGGTGGTACCTTTCTCTCGAACTTGCTGTCTAGCGGCCTCTCGCCTGTCTTTTTACCTGTCGCACGTGCTTCGTTCTTTTAGTTTGAGTATGGCTCACTCAGTTGACGCAGCATGGGCATGTTGGCCGCCATTGATGAGGGAAGGTTAGCTTTCACTCTGAGCGGAATGAGGTCTTGGGAGCGGCCTTGCTAAGTTCTTGGTTCTTAACCGTATCATCGAGGGTACAGTCGGTATCTTCAGTTCCTACGTCGGGGCCTGTAGGAGAGAGGACAATACTTCTTCCTTTTCCGCACCTGTGCCTCTGTTCTTCTCTGACTGGACAGAGGGCAGAGGAGAGTCGTTTGGACCCGCCTCTTCTGGGTCACCCTCGGGTTAGCTGGGTAAGCATCGTTTCGTGGTTTGTTTGTTTTGGTTTTTTGTTGTTAGCCGGCTTAGTTTCTCTTTGCGCAATTTTCTTTTGTTTTCGAAATTGTAAGAGAAAATATTGTGTGAGGTCATTTTCTCTGGTTAATTCAATTTTACTGGCCATTCTAAATTATTTCCAAAATTTCTTTTCCTGTTATATGCATCTGGTGATGCGGTAGTCGGTGGGGATGGGAGAGAACTGGTGATTCAGGGTTGGATTCTTGCTTGGTCTCGCTCGTCCGCTCCCCTGTCACATTCGCCGGGACTCTTATCCTGAGGCCACCGTTATGTTTGTGTGTGCTACAAGGGAGACCGAGTTTATGTTCGCGAGCGTGCGTACGATGATTTGTCGTTTGGTGCGTGGTTGGAGATTTGTTTTATTGAAATGTGGCTATTAAATGTGGACAATATGCCATTGAATTTTAATTTGCAAATGTGGTGGCAGTTATAAAGCGATGGTCGCTGTGTTGGTTATTCTAAGAAAGCGAGTATGTTAAATGAGTGAGTGCGAAGGGTGAAGAAAATTTCATAATTTGTTTTATAACCTGTTGATTTTATGCAGTCTTTTACCTGCTTCGTGTGAGAAGACCCTAGTGTAAAATTCCGGTTCGATGGGTTTACTGTGTGCGTTTAGTAGACTTCCTCGGCCATCATGCGAGTGGCTGTATGATTTGACAGCATGAGGTCAGACTGTACTGAAGGCGGGGTTTCCAGTACCCTTCTTCTTCCTCCTTCCTTCTTCCTTCCCTCCCTTTCTCCTCTCCTCCCAGCTACGTTTCCCCCCCCTTTTCGGGGGCTTCACCCGGAGTACGGACTGGATGTGCCACGTGCTGATTGTTGGGGGCCACGCTCTGGCTGAGACACGGACTGATTGGTGCCTCGTGCTGGTTGAGGCCACGCTCGGCTGAGAACACGGACTGGATGGTGCCACGTGCTGGTTGAGGCACACTCTGGCTGAGACCGCGGACTGGTTCTTCGATGCTAGTGCAGGCGTGGTCGAGGCAACGCCTGGTCGGAACGTGGACTGGTAGAGGACGCCGACGTCTTGACTGGCGGCCCTGACCCCCGGTCCAGACCTCCAGTAACAGCGACCACGTTTCCCCCCCCCCCCCCCCCCCCCCCCCCCCCCTCCGGGACACGCTCTTCACTGCCTGTTGTGAGTCGAGGGTGACGGCTTTGAGCGACTCCCTGCGAGAACCGACCCGGTTCGGAGCCACTAGTGCGACAAGGGTGTCCCAGTAGATTGACAGAGGCAGGGGTGTGGACGCACTCCATGGGGTTAGAAGGATCGATGCTGGAAATGTTTCTTTATAATTGTGTTTTTTGTATATGTGATGGAATGCTGTAATTGTGATTGTGGTAGTGTATGGTGAATTGATTATTGATAATCGTGTTTGTGTGTGCGTTGGAGCCCATGTGCTTGATTGTGATTGTGAATGTGTGTAGTGTTGGAATGCTTATTTTGTATTTGGTCGTGAATAATGGGGTGTTGATCTTTAATCTTTATCGTGTGGGCTCTGCGAGGCGGTGCGAGGTTCAGCCATTCCCTTCACTCCTTCTAGACCGATCATGTCTGGGCAGACTCCAGGGGTTCGGTCGTTGACAATTTGTGGTTGGGGTCGTCCGGGATTGTGAAGGGCTTGACTGTCTCTCTCGTTCTCGGTGAGTACCTGTTTAGGTCTGTAGTTTTGTATTAATTTAGTTAGTTTGTCGTGTTGTTCGTGGGGGGTTGGCTGGGTGACTTAGACGTGAATGGAGTCTTTTTGTGGCCTGAGGGAACATCCGGTGTGTCTCCGGGAGTCGAGGTGAGTCCAGGGGGAAGGTCGACGCGACCAGACCTCTCCTTCCGCCGGGTGCCTTTAACGCAGGTACGGCGTAAGTCTTGCCTTTCTGTTGCGCTCTGTCTTCCATTCATTGTTTTGTATTTAGCCAGTTTTTTTTTTTTTTTTTTCTTACCGGGTTATTGAGTACAAGGGGTTGTATCGGGACGTTAGTGTCATTTTTTTTTTATTCTCTCTCCGGATTCCGTTTGCATGTTTGTTTTTCCTGGCAGCCCACCGCACTGTTGATCGTGCTGTGGAGCGCGGTGTTGCCAGAGTGGGGGCAGCCGGACATAGTTTTTGTTTTTGTTTTTTTTTTCGGTGAGCCCCCACGCACTGTTGCTCGTGTTGTAGAGCGCGGTGTTTGCCAGGTGGGAGCAGCGGTACTTTCCGCACACACACACATATACCACACACCCTATATTATTTGTTTTTCAATGTGGAATTGTCTTTCCCCTGTATTTGATAACTGTAGGATATAGTTGTCATGGCAACGTCCGGTGCTGGTGGTATGGCGACGCGGGCGTCGAAGAAGAAGGGTATTCAAAATGTTACTGTAGTCCCTACTATTAGTACCAGTACTTCGACTACGGTAACTTCTACTTATTCCAGTGCTGTAGCAGATAGTCCAGCGAGTACTTTCACTTCTTCTTCGCTAGGGGTTTTCCTGCTGAGACCCCGACTGGCACTTCCGCTCGGAAGCGTCAGAGTATAGCGAAGCAACTGTGGGCTTCTGTTGAGTCGCAGAAACCAAAGCCCCTATTCTCCATGCTTCCCTCGTAAGGAGTATGCCCCGGGGGACTTTCCTCATGGGAAGTCGAGACCCAAGGGACGGGTCAGACGGGTCATCCTCCCGTGTCGGGAGTGGTGAACCCCGCCAGGACATCACCTCGTCCTGATGTTTCTAGGAGCGGCAGCGTAGGAAGAGGCTGCTCAGCGTAGGGAAGAGGCTGCTAGGCAGGAGGCCTTGGCGTAGGGAAGACGTGAAGCAGGCTCAGTAGGGAAGAGGTGGCTCTGCGCAGAGAGGAGGCTGACAGACAGGAGATTCTGCGTAGGAAGAGGCTATGCGTGGGAGGAGGCTGCCGACAGGAGGCTCGTAAAGAGAGAGGCTGCTCAGGTAAGGAGAGGCTGCCAGCAGGAAGGCCTCGTAGGGAAGAACTAGACAGGATGGAGGCTCTGCGTAGGGCAGAGGAGTAGTGGGAAGAACTTCTTTCGCGGTCTCCCGCATCTGTAAGTCAGGGGGTTAATCACCAGCAGGTGATAGAGTTAGAGGCCCAAAGTTAAAGCTTCCAGAGTTCAGACCTAGTGACGGACATTGATATGTTCCTAGGAGCATTTTGACAGGTTGCTAGTTTCATACCAATTGTCTGAGGAACAAAAGGCTATGCACCTTTTTTCTGGTTATCTGGTGCTGCAAGGGAGTGTGTGCTCACTCTAAATGAAGGTGCGTCTTATGCAGACATGCAGTTGGCTCTGCGTAAGCGTTTCCACCTTACCCCAGAGACGTACAGGAGGAAGTTCAGGTCCATGAAGAAGAATAACGACGAGACCTTCGTGCAGTTTGGTGATAGGCTGCGCAAAACGCTAGGGTATTGGCGTCAGTTGGCTAAGTTGGAGCTGGAGGATCTGATCCTCATTGAACAGCTCACCAACACTGTGTCCCCAGAGTTGAGGATCCGGATAGGCGAGACAGCACCTCAGGATTTCGCGGCTGCGATTCACACCGCTGAGGTGTTTGCTGAAGCTCGCAGGGCTTATGGGCATCGCCCAGATACGGAGAGGAAGCCCTCCACAGGATTTAGTGGATAAGGCGCCGACAACTGCTAGCGGGGTGAACAAGGCAGGCAGTTCATCGGGGACTTTCAGCCCCCGACTGTGTTTTCTTTGTGGTCGTCCTGGCCACATTAGGAAAGATTGTCCTAAAGCCGCTGGTAGTCGTGGGGCTAGTCCTTTCCACTCCTCGTGCCTCGGCTAACTTTGGTGTCATCCCTG
>JAFLJL010019028.1:3476-13808 GCA_018398815.1 Conus ventricosus
CAGCCTTAACTGTTGAAACATTCAATTCCCAGCCAACAGTTCTTTAGGTAAGTTTTACTGTTTAAGCATTCATCCCCCAGCAGCAGTTTCTTTAGGTAAGCTTTACTGTTAAAACATTCATCCCCGCCAACAGTTCTTAGGTAAGTTTTAACTGTTGAAACTATTCATCCCGCCAGCAGTTCTTTAGGCAAGCTTTAACTGTTTGAAAATTCATCCTGCCAACATTCTTTATGTAAGCTTTAACTGTTGAAACATTCATCCCCAGCCAACAGTTCTTTAGGTAAGCTTTAACTGTTGAAACACTCAAATTCCCCTGCCACAGTTCTTTAGGTAAGCTTTCACTGTTGAAACATTCCAATCCCCAGCCACTGATACTTTAGGTAAGTTTTAATTGTGAAACATTCAAATTCCCGCCAGCAGTTCTTTAGGTAAGTTTTTACTGTTGAAACATTCAATTCCCCAGCCAACAGTTCTTTAGGTAAGCTTTAACTGTTGAAATATTCATCCCTGCCAACAGTTCTTTAGGAGTTTTTAACTGTTGAAACATTCATCCCCAGCCAGCAGTTGTTTAGGTAAGTTTAACTGTTGAAACATTCATCCCCAGCCAGCAGTTCTTTAGGTAAGCTTTTAACTGTTGAAACATTCATCCCTGCCACAGTTCTTTAAGTTAACCCCGGTTTTAACTGTTGAAACATTCATCCCAGCCAGCAGTTCTTTAGGTAAGCTTTAACTGTTGAAACATTCACTTTGCCAACCAGTTCTTTAGGCAAGCTTTAACTGTTGAAACATTCATCCCCAGCCAACAGTTCGTTAGGTAAGCTTAACTGTTGAAACATTCAAATTCCCTGCCAACAGTTCTTTAGGTAGCTTTTCACTGTTGAAACATTCCAATTCCCCAGCCAGCAGTTCTTTAGATAAGTTTTAAACTGTTGAAACATTCAAATTCCCCAGCCAGCAGTTCTTTAGGTAAGTTTTAACTGTTGAAAACATTCAAATTCCCCGCCAACAGTTCTTTAAGTAAGCTTTAACTGTTGAATCATTCATCCCCTGCCAACGTTCTTTAGGTAAGTTTAACTGTTGAAACATTCATCCCCGCAGCAGTTCTTTAGGTAAGCTTTGACTGTTGAAACATTCATCCCCAGCCAACAGTTCTGTAGGTAAGCGTTTAACTGTTGAAACATTCATCCCCAGCAACAGTTCTTTAGGTACGTTTTAACTGTTGAAAATTCATCCCAGCCAGCAGTTCTTTAGGTAAGTTTTAAATGTTGAAACATTCATTCCCAGCCAACAGTTCTTTAGGTAAGTTTTAACTGTTGAAACATTCATCCCTGCTAACAGTTCTTTAGGTAAGTTTTAACTGTTGAAAATTGATCCCCAGCCAACAGTTCTTTAGGTAAATTTTAACTGTTAAAACATTCATCCCTGCCAGCAGTTCTTTAGGTAAGTTTTAACTGTTAAACATTCATCCCCAGCCAGCAGTTCTTTAGGTAAGTTTAACTGTTGAAACATTCATCCCCAGCCACAGTTCTTTAGGTAAGCTTTAACTGTTGAAAACATTCATCCCCAGCCAGCAGTTTCTTTAGATAAGTTTTAAGTTGAACATTAAATTCTCCAGCCAACAGTTCTTTAGGTAAGTTTTAACTGTTGAAACATTCATCCCAGCCAGCAGATCTTTAGGTAAGTTTTAACTGTTGAAACATTCAATTCCCCAGCCAACAGTTCATTAGTAAGCTTTAACTGTTGAAACATTCAATTCCCAGCCAGCGTTCTTTAGGGTAAGTTTTACTGTTTAAACATTCAAATTCCCCAGCAGCTTAGTTCTTTCGGTAAGTCTTTAATGTTGAAATTCAAATTCCCCAGCCAACAGTTCGTTAGGTAAGCTTTAACTGTTGAAACATTCATCCCTGCCACTGTTCTTTAGGTACGTTTAACTGTTCAAAAATCATCCCCAGCCAGCAGTCTTTAGGTAAGTTTAACTGTTGAAACATTCATCCCCAGCCACAGTTCTTTAGGTAAGTTTTAACTGTTGAAACATTCAATCCCCAGCCAGCAGTTCTTTAGGTAAGTTTTAACTGTTGAAAAATTCAATCCCGCCACAAGTTCTTTAGGTAAGCTTTAACTGTTGAAACATTTCAAATTCCCAGCAAAACAGTTCTTTAGGTAAGTTTTAACGTTGAGCATTCATCCCCAGCTTTGCTTTCTTTAGGTAAGCTTTAACTGTTAAAAATTCATCCCCTGCCAACAGTTCTTTAGGTAAGTTTAACTGTTGAAACATTCATCCCCAGCCAGCAGTTCTTTAGGTAAGCTTTAACTGTTGAAAAATTCATCCTTTGCCAACAGTTCTTTAGGTAAGCTTTAACTGTTGAACATTCACCCGCCAACAGTTCTTTAGGTAGTTTTAACTGTTGAAACACTCAAATTCCCCTGCCAACAGTTCTTTAGGTAAGTTTTCACTGTTGAAAAATTCAATTCCCGGCAGCAGTTCTTTTTAGGTAGTTTTAATTGTTGAAACATTCAAATTCCCCAGCCAGCAGTTCTTTAGGTAAGTTTTTTACTGTTGAAACATTCAAATTCTCGAGCCAACAGTTCTTTAGTAAGCTTTAACTGTTGAATTATTCATCCCCTGCCAACAGTTCTTTAGGTACATTTTAACTGTTAAACATTCATCCCCAGCCAGCAGTTCTTTAGGTAAGCTTTAACTGTTGAAACATTCAATTCCCAGCCAGCAGTTCTTTGGGTATGCTTTAACTGTTGAAAACTTATCCCCGCAACAGTTCTTTAGGTACGTTTTAACTGTTCAAAACATTCATTCCCCAGCCAGCAGTTCTTTAGGTAAGTTTTAACTGTTGAACCATTCATCCCCAGCCAACAGTTCTTTAGGTAAGTTTTAACTGTTGAAACATTCATCCCCTGCCAACAGTTCTTTAGGTAAGTATTAACTGTTGAAACATTCATCCCAGCCAATGTTCTTTAGGTAAGCTTTAACTGTTGAAACATTCAAATTCCCCTGCCAACAGTTCTTTAGGTAAGCTTTAACTGTTGAAAATTTCATACCTAGCCAGCAGTTCTTTAGGTAAGATTTAACTGTTGAAACATTCAAATTCTCCAGCCAACAGTTCTTTAGGTAAGTTTTAACAGTTGAAACATTATCCCCAGCCAGCAGTTCTTTAGGTAATTTTAACTGTTGAACATTTCAAATTACCCTGCCAACAGTCTTTAGGTAAGCTTTAACTGTTGAAACATTCAAATTCCCAGCCAGCAGTTCTTTAGGTAAGCTTTAACTGTTGAACATTCAATTCCCCAGCCAGCAGTTCCTTTAGGTAAGTTTTAACTGTTGAAACATTCAAATCCCCAGCTAACAGTTCTTTAGGTAAGCTTTAACTGTTGAAACATTCAAATTCCCCTGCCAACAGTTCTTTAGGTACGTTTTAACTGTTGAAAAATTCATTCCCAGCAGCAGTTCTTTAGGTAAGTTTTAATGTTGAACATTCATCCCAGCCAACAGTTCTTTAGGTACGCTTTAACTGTTGAAACATTCATCCCCTGCAACAGTTCTTTAGGTAAGTTTTAACTGTTCAAATCATTCCCAGCCAACAGTTCCTTAGGTAAGTTTTAACTGTTGAATCTTTCATCCCCTGCCAACAGTTCTTTAGGTAAGTTTTAACTGTTGAAACATTCATCCCCAGCCAGCGTTCTTTAGTAAGCTTTAACTTCTGAAACATTATTCCACCCCTGCCAACAGTTCTTTAGGTAAGTTTTAACTGTTGAAACATTCATCCCCAGCCAGCATTTCTTTAGGTAAGCTTTAACTGTTGAAATTCTCCTTTGCCAACAGTTCTTTAGGTAAGCTTTAACTGTTGAAACATTCATCCCCAGCCAACAGTTCTTTAGGTAACTTTAATGTTGAAACATTCAATTCCCTGCCAACAGTTCTTTAGGTAAGTTTCACTGTTGAAATTCAATTCCCCAGCCAGCAGTTCTATTAGGTAAGTTTTAACTGTTGAAACATTCAAATCCCCAGCCAGCAGTTCTTTAGGTAAGTTTTAACTGTTGAAACATTAAAATTCCCCAGCCAACAGTTCTTTAAGTAAGCTTTAACTGCCACAGTTCTTTAGGTACGTTTTAACTGTTGAACATTCATCCCAGCCAGCAGTTCTTTAAGGTAAGCTTTAACTGTTGAAACATTCATCCCAGCCAAACAGTTCTGTAGGTAAGCTTTAACTGTTGAAAAATTCAAATTCCCTGCCAACAGTTCTTTAGGTACGTTTTAACTGTTCAACAACATTTTCATCCCAGCCAGCAGTTCTTTAGGTAAGTTTTAACTGTTGAAACATTCATCCCGCCAACAGTTCTTTAGGTAAGTTTTAACTGTTGAAACATTCATCCCCATGCCAACAGTTCTTTAGGTAAGTTTTAACTGTTGAACATTCATCCCCAGCCAACAGTTCTTTAGTTAAATTTTAACTGTTGAAACATTCATCCCAGCAGCAGTTCTTTAGGTAAGTTTTAACTGTTGAAACATTCATCCCCAGCCACAGTTCTTTAGGTAAATTTTAACTGTTGAAACATTCATCCCCATCCAGCAGTTTTTTTTTTGCTTTAACTGTTGAAACATTCATCCCAGCCAGCAGTTTCTTTAGGTAAGTTTTATGTTGAACATTCAAATTCTATAGCCAACAGTTCTTTAGGTAAGTTTTAACTGTTGAAATTTCATCCCAGCCAGCGTCTTTAGGTAAGTTTAACTGTTGAAACATTCAAATTCCCCTGCCACAGTTCTTTAGGTAAGCTTTAACGTTGAAACATTCCAATTCCCAGCCAGCAGTTCTTTAGGTAAGTTTTAACTGTTTGAAACATTCAAATGCCCAGCCAGCAGTTCTTTAGGTAAGTTTTAACTGTTGAAACATTCAATTCCCCAGCCAACGTTTTTATGGTAAGTTTTAACTGTTGAAACATTTCTCAGCCAAAGTTCTTTAGGTAAGTTTTAACTGTTGAAACATTCATCCCCAGCAGCAGTCTTTAGGTAAGTTTTAACTGTTCAAACATTCATCCTCTGCAACAGTTCTCTTAGGTAAGCTTTAACTGTTGAAATACTTTCAAATTCTCCAGCGAACAGTTCTTTAGGTAAGTTTTAACTGTTGAAGCATTCATCCCAGCCAGCAGTTCTTTAGGTAAGCTTTAACTGTTAAACATTCATCCCTGCCAACAGTTCTTTAGGTAAGTTTTAACTGTTGAAACATTCATCCCCAGCCAGCAGTTTTTAGGTAAGCTTTAATGTTGAAAAATTCATCCTTTGCAACAGTCCTTTAGGTAAGCTTTAACTGTTGAAACATTCATCCCCAGCCAACAGTTCTTTAGGTAAGCTTTAACTGTTGAAACACTCAAATTCCCCTGCCAACAGTTCTTTAGGTAAGCTTTCACTGTTGAAACATTCAATTCCCAGCAGCAGTTCTTTAGGTAAGTTTTAATTGTTGAAACATTCAAATTCCAGCCAGCAGTTCTTTAGGTAAGTTTTACTGTTGAAACATTCAAATTCCCCAGCCAACAGTTCTTTAGTAAGCTTTAACTGTTGAATTATTCATCCCTGCCAACAGTTCTTTAGGTACGTTTTAACTGCTTGAAACATTCATCCCCAGCAGCAGTTCTTTAGGTAAGCTTTAATCGTTGAAACATTATCCCCAGCCAACAGTTCTTTAGGTATGCTTTAACTGTTGAAACATTCATCCCTGCCAACAGTTCTTTAGGTACGTTTTAACTGTTCAAACATTCATCCCCAGCCAGCAGTTCTTTAGGTAAGTTTTAACTGTTGACCATTCATCCCAGCAACAGTTCTTTAGGTAAGTTTTAACTGTAGAAACATTCATCCCTGCCAAAAGTTCTTTAGGTAAGTTTTAACTGTTGATACATTCATCCCCAGCCAACAGTTCTTTAGGTAAGTTTTAACTGTTGAAACATTCATCCCCAGCCAGCAGTTCTTTAGGTAAGTTTTAACTGTTGAAAACATTCATTCCCCAGCCAGCAGTTCTTTAGGTAAGCTTTAACTGTTGAAACATTCAACTTCCCTGCCAACAGTTCTTTAGGTAAGCTTTAACTGTTGAAACATTCATACCCAGCCAGCAGTTCTTTAGGTAAGATTTAACTGTTGAAACATTCAAATTCTCCAGCCAACAGTTCTTTAGGTAAGTTTTAACAGTTGAAACATTAATCCCCAGCCAGCAGTTCTTTAGTAAGTTTTACTGTTGAAACATTCAAATTACCCTGCCAACAGTTCTTTAGGTAAGCTTTAATTGTTGAAACATTCAAATTCCCCAGCAGCAGTTCTTTAGGTAAGTTTTAACTGTTGAAACATTCAAATTCCCAGCCAGCAGTTTCTTTAGGTAAGTTTTAACTGTTGAAAACATTCAAATTCCCAGCCAACAGTTCTTTAGGTAACTTAACTGTTGAATACATTCAAATTCCCTGCCAACAGTTCTTTAGGTACGTTTTTTTTAACTGTTGAAAAATTCATTCCCAGCCAGCAGTTCTTTAGGTAAGTTTTAACTGTTGAAACATTCATCCCAGCCAGCAGATCTTTAGGTAAGTTTTAACTGTGGAAACATTCATCCCCAGCCAGCAGTTCTTTAGGTAAGTTTTAACTGTTGAAACATTCATCCACAGCCAGCAGTTCTTTAGGTAAATTTTATTTTGAAACATTCATCCCAGCCAGCAGTCTTTTAGGTAAGCTTTAACTGTTGAAACATTCATCCCAGCCAGCAGTTCTTTACGTAGTTTAACTGTTGAAACATTATCACCCAGCCAGCAGTTCTTTAGGTAGCTTTAACTGTTCAAACATTCATACCCTGCCAACAGTTCTTTAGGTAAGCTTTAACTGTTGAAAATTCAATTCTCAGCCAACAGTTCTTTAGGTAGTTTTAACTGTTGAAGCATTCATCCCAGCCAGCAGTTCTTTAGGTAAGCTTTAACTGTTAAAACTTCATCCCCTGCCAACAGTTCTTTAGGTAAGTTTTAACTGTTGAAACATTCATCCCCAGCCAGCAGTTCTTTAGGTAAGCTTTAATTGTTGAAAATCATCCTTTGCAACAGTCCTTTAGGTAAGCTTTAACTGTTGAAACATTCATCCCAGCCAACAGTTCTTTGGTAAGCTTTAACTGGTGCAACACTCAAATTCCCTGCCAACAGTTCTTTAGGTAAGCTTTCACTGTTTGAAACATTCCAATTCCCCAGCCAGCAGTCTTTAGGTAAGTTTTAATGTTGAAACATTCAAATTCCCCAGCCAGCAGTTCTTTAGGTAAGTTTTTACTGTTGAAACATTCAAATTCCCCAGCCAACAGTTCTTTAGGTAAGCTTTAACTGTTGAATTATTCATCCCCTGCCAACAGTTCTTTAGGTACGTTTAACTGTTGAAACATTCATCCCCAGCCAGCAGTTCTTTAGGTAAGCTTTAACTGTTGAAACATTCATCCCCAGCCAACAGTTCTTTAGGTATGCTTTAACTGTTTGAAACATTCATCCCCTGCCAACAGTTCTTTAGGTACGTTTTAACTGTTCAAACATTCATCCAGCCAGCAGTTCTTTAGGTAAGTTTTTAACTGTTGAACCATTCATCCCCAGCAACAGTTCTTTAGGTAAGTTTTAAATGTTGAACATATCCCCTGCCAAAAGTTCTTTAGGTAAGTTTTAACTGTTGATCATTCATCCCCAGCCAACAGTTTCTTTAGGTAAGTTTTAACTGTTGAAAATTCATCCCCAGCCAGCAGTTCTTTAGGATAAGTTTTAACTGTTTGAAAATTCTCCCCAGCCAGCAGTTCTTTAGGTAAGCTTTAACTGTTGAAACATTCAAATTCCCTGCCAACAGTTCTTTAGGTAAGCTTTAACTGTTGAAACATTCATACCCAGCCAGCAGTTCTTTAGGTAAGATTTAACTGTTGAAACATTCAAATTCTCCAGCCAACAGTTCTTTAGGTAAGTTTTAACAGTTGAAACATTAATCCCCAGCCAGCAGTTCTTTAGGTAAGTTTTAACTGTTGAAACATTCAAATTACCCTGCCAACAGTTCTTTAGTAAGCTTTAATTGTTGAACATTCAAATTCCCCAGCCAGCGTTCTTTAGGTAAGTTTTAACTGTTTGAAACATTCAAATTCCCCAGCAGCAGTTCTTTAGGTAAGTTTTAACTGTTGAAACATTCAAATTCCCAGCCAACAGTTCTTTAGGTAAGCTTTAACTGTTGAAACATTCAAATTCCCTGCCAACAGTTCTTTAGGTACGTTTTTAACTGTTGAAAAAATTCATTCCCAGCCAGCAGTTCTTTAGGTAAGTTTTAACTGTTGAAACATTCATCCCAGCCAGCAGTCTTTAGGTAAGTTTTAACTGTGGAAACATTCATCCCCAGCCAGCATTCTTTAGGTAAGTTTAACTGTTGAAACATTCATCCACAGCCAGCAGTTCTTTAGGTAAATTTTAACTTTGAAACATTCATCCCCAGCCAGCAGTTCTTTAGGTAAGCTTTAACTGTTGAAACATTCATCCCAGCCAGCAGTTCTTTAGTAAGCTTTAACTGTTGAAACATTCATCCCCAGCCAGCAGTTCTTTAGGTAAGCTTTAACTGTTCAAACATTCATACCCTGCCAACAGTTCTTTAGGTAAGCTTTAACTGTTGAAACATCAAATTCTCCAGCCAACAGTTCTTTAGGTAAGTTTTAACTGTTGAAGCATTCATCCCCAGCCAGCAGTTCTTTAGGTAAGCTTTAACTGTTAAAACTTCATCCCTGCCAACAGTTCTTTAGGTAAGTTTTAACTGTTGAAACATTCATCCCAGCCAGCAGTTCTTTAGGTAAGCTTTAAACTGTTGAAAAATTTTCCTTTGCCAACAGTTCTTTAGGTAAGCTTTCACTGTTGAAACATTCATCCCCAGCCAACAGCTCTTTAGGTAAGCTTTAACTGTTGAAACACTCAAATTCCCTGCCAACAGTTCTTTAGGTAAGCTTTACTGTTGAAGCATTCAATTCACAGCCAGCAGTTCTTTAGGTAAGTTTTAATTGTTGAAACATTCAAATTCCCCAGCCAGCAGTTCTTTAGGTAAGTTTTTACTGTTGAAACATTCAAATTCCCAGCCAACAGTTCTTTAGGTAAGCTTTAACTGTTGAATTATTCATCCCCTGCCAACAGTTCTTTAGGTACGTTTTAACTGTTGAAAACATTCATCCCAGCCAGCAGTTCTTTAGGTAAGCTTTAACTGTTGAACATTCATCCCCAGCCAACAGTTCTTTAGGTAGCTTTAACTGTTGAAACATTCATCCCTGCCAACAGTTCTTAGGTACGTTTTAACTGTTCAAACATTCATCCCCAGCCAGCAGTTCTTTAGGTAAGTTTTAACTGTTGAACCATTCATCCCCAGCAACAGTTTCTTTAGGTAAGTTTTTAACTGTTGAAACATTCCATACCCCTGCCAACAGTTCTTTAGGTAAGTTTTAACTGTTGATCATTCATCCCCAGCCAACAGTTCTTTAGGTAAGTTTTAACTGTTGAAACATCATCCCCAGCAGCAGTTTCTTTAGGTTAAGTTTTAAACTGTTGAAACATTCATCCCCAGCAGCAGTTTCTTTAGTAAGCTCTAACTGAAACATTCAAATTTACCCTGCGAACAGTTCTTTAGGTAAGCTTTAACTGTTGAAACATTCAACCCAGCCAGCAGTTCTTTAGGTAAGATTTAACTGTTGAAACATTCAAATTCTCCAGCCAACAGTTCTTTAGGTAAGTTTTAACAGTTGAAACATTAATCCCCAGCCAGCAGTTCTTTAGGTAGTTTTAACTGTTTGAAACATTCAATTCCCCTGCCAACAGTTCTTTAGGTAAGCTTTAACTGTTGAAACATTCAAATCCCCGCAGAGTTTCTTTAGGTAAGTTTTAACTGTTGAAATTCAAATTCCCAGCCAGCAGTTCTTTAGGTAAGTTTTGACTGTTGAAACATTCAAATTCCCAGCCAACAGTTCTTTAGGTAAGCGTTAATGTTGAAACATTCAAATTCCCTGCCAACAGTTCTTTAGGTACGTTTTAACTGTTGAAAAATTCAATTTCCAGCCAGCAGTTCTTAAGGTAAGTTTTACCTGTTGAACATTCATCCCAGCCAACAGTTCTTTAGGTACGTTTAACTGTTCAAACATCTATCCCCAGCCAACAGTTCCTTAGGTAAGTTTTAACTGTTGAATCATTCATCCCCTGCCAACAGTTTTTAGGTAAGTTTTAACTGTTGAAACATTCATCCCCAGCCAGCAGTTCTTTAGGTAAGCTTTAACTGTTGAAAGATTCATCCCTGCCAACAGTTCTTTAGGTAAGTTT
>JAFLJL010019029.1:0-5000 GCA_018398815.1 Conus ventricosus
CAAGTTGAAGTAAAGGTCAAGTCAGTGAAAATTCACTTTGATGTCATGAATCCTGTCAGTCAGTGTCAACTGTTTGCCAAATGGAAGAGTGAACCCTCAGAGAGCGAGCGAGCGAGAGAGAGAGAGAGAGATAACCCTTAGAGAAGAGAGAGAGAGGGGAGAGAGAGAGAGAGAGCGAGAGAGAGAGAGAGAGAGAGAGAGAGAGAGAGAGAGAGAGAGAGAGACCAAACAAAAAACAAACAAAAAAACATAGGGAGTCCTAAATATTTGTTTTCAGCTGTTCTTATCAGGCTGTAACATCCACATCCTGATACAAACCCCCATTTCATAAATAAATGTTAGATGGAAAATGATTGCATCTATTGTTCTTTACTGTGAAAATATAGGCACGGAATTGAACTGCTCTTTTCATGTAGGACAAACGTTTTTCATATAGATACAAAAATCTCTTGATTATCCCTTTCTTTCTTTTATTTCTGATTTTCTTTTCCTTTTTTTTTTTTTCTTACTCCTAGTTATTCTTACTCTTTCATCATGATCATTTTCTCTCCCCCTACCCACCACCCTTCTCTCTCTCTCTCTCTCATTCTTCTCGCTCTGGTTTCCCTCCCTACTCCTTCTCCTCCCCCTCTCTCTCTTCTCTCTCCTCTCTATCTCTCTCTCTCTCTCTTCTCTCTCTCTCTCTCTCTCTCTCTGTGCATTACATGAGAGAAGAGTGTTGCAACGTGAGCACCCCAAGTGTCCTTTGGTCCTAGAGTAAAGCTCGTAATACATGTTGATCTCTACTATGTCTATGTCTCTGTCTCTGTCCCACTCTCTCTCTCTCTCTCTTCTCTCTTCTCTCTCTCTCTCTCGCTGGTGTGTGGTGTGTGTGTGTGTGTGTGTGTGTGTTGTGTGTGTGTGTGTGTGTGTGTGTGTGTATGTGTGTGTGTGTCTGTGTTCGCGAAATTGCCGGGATGCGCGGCGTGCGCGCGCGCGCGCGCGTGCGCAGTGTTGTGTGTGTTCTGTGTGTGTGTGTGTGTGTGTGTGTGTGTGTGTGTGTGCGTGTGTTGATGTGTGTGTGTGTGTCGTGTGCATGGTGTGTGTGTGTCTTCCTCGGAATCAGTGGCACAATGTCATATGTTTGTTTATTATCTGTGACACATACAAAATCTGAATTATACTAGTGGATAAATTGGAATCTAATACACGACATTGGATTTAATGTCCTGACAGAACAAATTTTTGTGATCTGTCTGATTTGCAATTTCTTAGGTCCAGCAGAACTTGCTGGCGACTTCATGTGACAAGCAATTTCAAAGGCACAAATACCGTAGCATTCTGGCAGTATTTTCTGAAACAAACCGCCTTATTTGTTAGCACAACAGCACGGTGTGTAAGAAGGTTACACCAGGCAAGGGAACGGGAAACCAGCCCAGCCACCGTACCAAACCCTGTTAAAAACGGGAGACTATAAGAGATGTAATTACACAGCAGAATGAGTAGACAGACTTACAACTCGTAGGAATCGGAACACAGAACGCCTCCATGTGGAATATCTGGTATGGCTTAATGTTTTGGAAAAACCCCCCAGCAGTTAAGGAGTTGAACCGTACAATGGATCTGTGTCATTTTTTCCATTGCTGAGCTATTCAAAAAATTTGGAGAATGAAAGTGTGAGTTCATACTATGTGTACAATTTTCAATGTTGTGCGTTTGATTTTGCCCCGTGCGGTGGAACGGAATCTCTATTTTTTCTGAGTTTTTCAGGGGCGTTATCCAGCTGAAGTAGCTTTCCTGTCGACGGCTTTGATGTTGAACTGTACCACTGTCCGCCTATAGTATGACAGGACATACAAGGTTGTTGTATATATGCGCCCTCTTATACGTGCAGGTTTCTTGAATGCAACGGAAATATGTCAGTGGACCTGGTCTTTCATGCTGTTCGCGGTCTGGAAAAGGCAAGCATCTGATCTGCAACGTATTGATATTTCTTCATTAATGCTGGTGAGTAGAAGAATGTTTGAAAGCTTGATTCTCTCACGCACAAATGACGAGAGCAAGGAGAGAGAGAGATTGATAGAGACGAGAAGAGAGAGAGAGGACGAGAGAGAGAGAGAGAGAGAGAGAGAGAGAGAGAGACAGAGGAGGAGAACATTGGGGCTCAAAACCAATGGTCAGGTAATGCGTCTGAGTATATACCTCATATCCATTTAGGGCATAGACACCTTAACACCACCCATCCCATCACCACATCAAATCCCCCGCCAGTTTCTCATAGACGTGACCCTTTATCATTTTCAAAGGTGTGCTTATAGATGTAGATGAGGGGTGGACAGTGGATGATTCAGGTATGAAACTAATAGTTCTCAACGAATGTGCTTGATATGCTCGCTGAGGTGATCTGTGCTTGGGTAAAAAGTTGAAGTGATCTGATGATTGGGTAAAAAGTTGAAGTGATCTGCGATGGGCGTAAAAAGTTCAAATCAATCTCTGTCCACCAGGTGTGTGACCTAGTGTTACCTTGTGTGGGGTTGGATGTGGGTAAATTTGCGCTCCGAGGCCACATTCACACGCCCTAAATCCCTCCTCACCCTTATACCTGCTACCTTTGCACTGTCTCTATTGGTATGTCGAATGGCTTGTTTTCAATGATTTGGATAAAAATATTCTTGAGCTTCCACATTTCAAAGCGGTTGAAAGCGGCCTTGGACACCAGTATTACTCTCACCCAATGTGTCTATCACGGGGGTGTTGATGAGGTCAAGTTAGGTGACCAGCAAGATCCAACCATACAGGCCAGCATTAGTCCCCACCTTTCAGCTGTATATGCTCTTTTTTCCCTTCTATTTCATTTTGTAGTGTTCACAAGGGATAAGGACGTGACTCAGAAATAAAGTCAAACTTTTCCCTACTAGTGTATACATGAAGATGTTTGACTATGTGATTGCAACGGTTTACACTTACAGGCATTTAGTAATACTCTGACTTTTGCTGAGCCCTGTATGACTAAAGGAAATCTTTCTGTGCATGACCCTGCACATGGAGATGCTGAAGCAAGTCGCGTTAGCACCGTGCCAATTGGCCGTCAAGGACCAGATCTCCCACAGTCCTGCATATAAGCGTAAGTCTGGCTGAGCGCGACCGCTTTTTTGGAATCTCGGCCCAACCTGATTGGTTACCATGGCAAAATGGAGAGTCCCTTTGACGCCTGCTTGGTCGGAGGAATAGATTCACACGACGTCTTGGATTCTGCTGATGCGAGTACTGCAACAAACAGTGGACATCCACTGTCAGCGAGTGGATCAGACGACAAGACCTTGGATGCGAGATCGGCTCCTGCATGTCACGGAATCTGCAATCATTCCTCTGCAACACACAATACCTCCAATAAGAATATAGGTTTTTAGATTCTGGATTCGGACATTATAAAAATAGTTACAGACTCAGAATCAATAATTACTTGGAGAATATCTTTGACTGGTCGCCTGTACTCTTCAGCTCACTGTTGCTGTTGTGGCAGCGAGGCTTGATGGGGGCGATGTTGTGTAGGGAGTGTGCGGTTGTCAGGATCTGATTGTAGATAGGGGTGTCAAAGCCTTGATCTCTGTGAGGGGCTGGGCATCTGGTTATTAATTCGATGGTTTTCGTGTGTGTGTGTGTGGGTGTGTGTGTGTGTGTGTTTGTGTGTGATGTGTGTCGTGTGTGTGTGGTGGTGTGTGTGTGTTGTGTGTGTTTGTGTCGTGTGTGTGGGAAGGCTCGTGTAGATAAGATCTTGGTTTCTTGGGATGGATAACTGTGGCCTGTGGCTTGTAGATGTTCTGTATGGCAGAAGTAGATCGGTTTTGGTGTTACTGTAGACGGTGTGGTGAGTGGTCTTGCTGGTCTTCCACACATGTAGGTATGGGTACAGTATTGGACACCCTACATGGTCACTACCAATACCGCTTGAGGGGTCGTTTTAGTCTTTTGACATGGTCGGTTTGCTGGCGTAGGGAGTTGGTGGATTTGGGGATCAATTTGCATCCATGTTGCTGGAAGGTCCTGGCTAGACGCACTGAGAACTCCTTTAATGTAAGGCACCCACTTTCACAGTGTCGTATCTGTAGAAGGAAGGGTTAGCGAACTCGAGGTTGTCCCACATCTATGCATGGTATCCATTGCCCGGAGCAGGGGCAGTCTTGTGTCGTTCGTTCTTTCAGGCTCTTTCCTCCTTAGAGCAACACACGTACAGAGGGCTCTGTGCCTGAGGGTTCGTATGTTGACAACTGATTCTCTTGTGCTGGAGGGGGTGGTTAGAGTGAAGTTCAGGTATTGGTCAGTGTGGGAGTGGGTTTCCTATAATCGGTCGGTCTCCATCCTGTCGTCATGGGTTGGGTGTGAGAGTGTCCAGGATACGGGATCTTCCCCTTCTGCTTCTGTTTCGGTAAAGTGAAATAGGATACTGTCGTCTGTGGAATTAAGATCCTGTGGTGTCAGCTGTCAATCTCCGTCTCCTGTATGAGGGTCATGATGTCATCCAATAGCAGGTACCACATTGCTGGGAGGGTTGGCAGCGGTCTCAAGGGCTACTTTTTCAAAATGTTTCCTGTACAGGTTGGATACTCGGGAGAGATACATTGGCGAACCATAGTAGGATCCTTTTTTCTGCTGGTTAGAACTCTTGGTTGAATGAAAAGTAGGTGCCAGTGAGGCACAATTCCAACAATTCTAGCACCTGTTCTGTAGTGAGTATTTCACACCGTGCCGAAGGTGGTAGTCATCCTCAATCTTCTCCGATTGGGACTTGGAGAGCCTTGGGTTCAGGGATGCTAGTGAAAACAGTGCGCAAACATCATAGGAGACAAGTTGCTCTCCGGCTGGTTTTTCATCTTCTGTACAAAATCTGTGCTGTTGCTATGTGTGCTCGGTCTGCCCGACTGGAAGGTCCCAATATTTGTGTCAGGAATTTGGAGGCAATGTACATGACACTGCTCACAGCTGGAACAGTGGGTGGAGGGGGGCTCCATCTTGTGTTATTG
>JAFLJL010019029.1:10000-26633 GCA_018398815.1 Conus ventricosus
TAAGAAAGAAGATGAGAGGAGAGAGAGAGAGAAGAGAGAGAGAGAGACGGAGAGAGAAGAGAGAGAGAGTGAGGAACCATTCCTATTAAGTTAATGACATCGTGACAAACACATTTCATACAAGAAAATTAATTATGATATACTTTAGCGATATGCTTTCAAGATTGTATCTACTACTCCGTTGTTGCAGGATAAGAACGCATAATGTGGAACTTATTTTTTCCAATTTTGCATCCGTTTACATACACCTTTCTGCAAACATTATTATACACTCTAAGGCATAATCTCATTCTTAGTTTTCATTCACACCAACAATTGCCAGTTCACGTGGGAATTTTATTCATGAGTGTGTTTACATTTTCATGCAAAAAACGTTGACATATTTCCAGGAACGCTTGTATATATTTGCAGGCCCATCGGAAAGCGTTGAGTGCATATTATTCTTCATTCAAAATGACATTAACCCATAATCGTTAGACCATTGCATTTCGAATTACATATTGTTTGACAATAATTCGATGATCATTCGGTTTTGTAGCCATTTAAATTCCACATCTGTGATTTTACTTGATTTAAAAACATAAGAGGGAAAACAAACTTTCTTCATTAAACGTTCAAATTCTGTCTTGTTTGTTTTTTTGGGGGTTTTCTTGCTGTCCAACCTCCTGCGCTATCACGAGGCAGTTGCACCCACGCCGCTCATTCCGACACCCTGTCCACAGCATAGCACGGCCGGCCATGCCGTAGCCGGCACCGCAATCCACAGGGAGCAGTCAATGTCAAGCCGTTCATGAGGCAACCCACCGGCGGACGACACTGCACTGCTGCCCAAGTCACTTCGGTGGTGGTTCATGTTGCGCCTGTTTTCGATAAACTTACGCAGGACACAACCTACTAAGCCCACCTACTGACAGACAATAATTGCTTAGTCGCGGAGCCGGCGTGAGTGAGCTCTCCCTCCGGAGGGCGCCACACGTCCGTCCAAACGGACAGCCCCCAATGGACTCGCCGATACGTTGACCCCGACGGAAGCAGACCAAGGCCTCAGACGGGGAGAGGACATCGAAATTGAGGTCACCATGAGAGCAGGCGCATGAAGGGCCCAGGAAATTTGAGACATTTTTTTTTAAGGCTGATCAATGGGAATGAGGATGATTAAGATGGATGCTACGGAATTTCCATTTCGGTCTGAGGATAATAGACAAGGGCTGTACTCTACGCTTCCTTTTCATAATTTATCCTGCGTTCAACCAGGCCCGAGAGATCAGGCACCTGCAGTGTTGGTCATGAAATTTGAGCAAACACTCTCAGAAACGCAATCCATTAAGTGGATGAATGAAACTGACTGTGTGGTCCCACAGTCTTCCCACTGAAGTCCGCAGCAAACTCAAATCTGGGTAGGAGCGGTTGGGGCAGAAAAAACCACATGACTCTGATGGGGATTACACCCACGACCTCCCAGCGGGATGTCCGCAACGCTAACCAAATTCGCTCATGGCGGCTGTAATTCTGTTTTTTATAATGACCACCTTTGTCAACAATTAAGTTTATCGCTGTGTCAAGCAAGTGGTGTAGTTGATCATAATTTCTTTTTGCATCTTTATTGTATTAGTTATGAACTAAATACCCTAGGCTTCCTTGAGTATACAATAGTATAATCATGTATACGAGATTATGATAGTTTTTGTGGCATGATTTTTTATTGAAGAATCCCAGCCATTTTCACGTGATAAAATATTCACTGGTAATGTGTAGTGGTTATACATTTCTTCATTGTTTGAAAACGCCCCATCTCTAACATACAAGTTTGCTAAATAACAGTGTTCCCTCTGTATTTTTTCGTCACAAAAAAATCGGTTTATCGAAGTAGTTCACAAAGACTTTGTGGCATAATACTGAGGCAAAAAGTTCTATTTCCTCTAAAAGTATGATTCCAGAAGAGGATTGCATTTGCATGATTTAACACGTACATTAGAACCATAATATCCAAATATCAAGATAACGATACCATTCAGAGCAATATTTTCTCAATTTATTATTCATATTGTGCCTAGAATTGGCCTTGTCTCCAAAATAAAAAAAGAAAGAAAATCACTATCGCTCGTAGTTTCGACGCCATCCGGCCATCTTCCTCAGCGCTGTTGTTCCTGACTGAGTGAACTCGATCAATTGGATAATTTATGATTCGTTGTTATATATTTTTCTAAAGCCATGGGAGGTGCATATATATATTATATATATATATATATATATATATATATATATATATATATATTTATATATATATATTATATATATATAATATATATATATATATAGCAAATGAAAAAACTGCGGCGTTTACTGAAACACGACAAAAACGCAGAAGAGCCACACAAAACAAAAGTGTGAAGTGACGACGATTTAATGCACGTCACAAAACAGGCGAGACAAGAAATTATCGGCAAAAAAAATACAGACATAAAATAGCACAATACTCCCCTTGTGAGGCTTTATCTTTGGCTTCACAAGGGAAGTATGAGTAGTTTGTGCAATGTTTATGTCTGTTTTTTTTTTCGCTGAGGAGCAGGAAGGCATTTTGCCGAAAAATTTCTTGTTACTGTTTTGTGTCGTGCATTAAATCGTCGTTACTTCACACTTTGTTTTGTCGTGCTCTTCATGCGTTTTTGTCGTATCATATATATATTATTTATATATCTATATTATATTATATATATATATATTATATTCTATACTATATATTATTTATATACTATATATATATATATTATTGAATTATAAACCAAAGGCTTGCTCTTATGTCTTGATTGAAGAAATAGGGGGAGATACGCATTATTATCTGCAGTGGGAGATGTGATTCTGCCTCTAAACTAACAGTATGTGCTTGGAGTGGGTGAATTGGGGAAAATCAAATAAATGCTTCTCAAAATGAAGCCTTCTGCAAGTTTTATTATCCAAGGGGGAGACATCCTCCGATTAGGGAGGGAAACTCACTACTAATACTCTGGTATTATACGATATTTGAAAATTGGTGGTTTCTCCTCAGTGACCGGGAAAGTGGTAATTTGACTCTCTGCCTTTTTCAGTTTTAAGGAAGATTGCAATCCAGAAAAGGCTTGGTGGTGCAATACCGTAGTTTGGTTTGTGAGTTTTCATAAAACCAACCAAAGGTGCCATCTAAGAAGCAAAAGAAAATCATAAAGAGCCAAACTAGGGCTACATTTTCTTGTGAGGAAAGAAACAACCAAGTTTTCGAATATCGGTATTGAAAGGAGTTATATTTTAGTGAGTTTCCCTCCCTATTGGAGGATGGTCTCCCCCTTGAGAATATAGCTTGCTGAAGGTCATTTTGAGAAGCATTTATTTTATTTTTTACTCCATTCACCCACTCAAGCCACATACTGTTTGTTAGCAGAAATCATCTAAACACTGCAGATATGAATGCGCTATCTTCCCCCGATTTCTTCAATCTAAGAACATAAGAGCAAGATTTGTTTTAATTCAATATTTCTTGCAGTCATTGCAACACCAAGCTGCATCTGTAAGTTGTGAACGGTGCGGTGCTTTTCCTTGGAATTTATTAGTGTGTTGTATTTATATATATTTATATATATATATATATATATATATAATTTATATATATTCTATATATATATATATATTAAAATAAACTAATAAATTCCAAGGATAAATATCCGCAGCACCATTCCAGCATATTAACAGAGCAGAGCTTGGTGTTGGAATGAATGCAAGATAATTGAATTATAAACAAAGCTTGCTCTTTTGTCTTGATTGAAGAAATGGGGGGATGTAAGCATCAATATCTGCAGTGGCAGATGATTCTGCCAAAGTTATCACTATGTGCTTGAGAGAGAGAGAACGAAACGAAAAGAACGACACGAATTTTATTTCAGAGGGGAAAGAGGAGTAAGTAAGCATAACTGCCTTTTTTAAATCAGCCCTAGTGAGGAGAGAGAGAGAGAAGAGAGCGGAGAGGAGAGAGAGAGAGAGAAGAGAGATTAGAAGAGAGCAGAGAGGAGAGAGCGGAGAGAGTAGAGGAGAGAGAGAGAGAGAATAGTAATAAGACTCACGTTATTTTAAAGAAGTGCTCAACACAGAGGGAAGCGACATTTGGTCACATTAAAAGCAACTAAAAACAAGCTTAACAAGCATCAACAGGTCTGTTTCTTGCATGTGCAGTCGTCTTCAGGATTTAGGGGGATGTGCTGCCAGTGTAATATATAGCTTGCTGTTTGTTGGTTTTTCCCGTGTTCCATGTGCTTCTCAGGTGTTTTTGATTTTGTCACATGATAAAAACTTACCATCTGTGTATGCAAATTTGTTAACCATTTCATGTTCTAATATGTAAGTTGCTAATTGTGGTCTTACTTTAGTATAATGTATTTCTCTGTTAGCATGATTAAATCGTTTTGAAATGGTAATTATATGGTGCTGCTCTGTTTATATATTTTCCAAGATATGTGGTAAGTCTGTGTTGTCATCTTTAAGTTTCCAAATGTATTTACTCAGTTCTGTTGGTTTTAGTATCTTTTTTCTTGACCTGATTGTTTATGGTTGCATATTAGTTTTAAATTGATTATTCCAGTGATACATACATGTGTTTCTTCTTGCATTTTCTGATGTTACAGTGCTTGGTAAACAATATTGTTGCAAAAGGCATCATTTGTTGTTTAGGGGACACTGTTCTTTTTTGGACTTTTGGAAGATTTCTTTCGTCAACCCTATTTTTCTCTGTTGCTGCTTTTCATGTTATTTGCTGACATCAATGACATTTTTAAGATTTGGTATCATGAATATGATAATTTGATGTTGTTTTTGTTGAATATCTTAAATAATTTGTGGTCTTTTGGGAAAGGATGATGTCAAGATTAAAAACTTCTTTCCCTATCTTTGTCCTTGACATCTTCCATCATATGGGGGATTGTACCATATGTTTTCCTTTTACCTGTTCTTTCTGCATCAGTTTGTTCATTGTCTGGATCGTATCGTAGTCATTAATTGTAGCCACTTTTATGTAACGCTTCTTGGTTATTCATCTGTAGATTGTTGAATGCTCTGTCTCGTTACAAGATCAAATTAGATAGTCTTTTATTTATGCCTCTGGGTATTGTTCTCAGTATGGAAGGCAGGTGGATTGCTTTTGATGTTTACATAAACTGGCGTATCATTTGTTTTTTTTTTGTAGGGTGTTATGTATGTAAACGGTGGTTGAGGTCTAACGTTATATCTAAAGATAGTGAATTATATCGAAAAAAAAAAGAGTAGTACTTGCCTCAAAGTAGCCATTGGTTGTCTCTGTCTGCTGTTGTCTGTCTGTCCCTCTGCTGTCTGTCTGTCTGTTTGTCTGTTGTCTGTCTCTCCTCTCTCTCTCTCTCTCTCTCTCTCTCTCTTCTCTCTCTCTCTCTCTCTCTATCTCTCAGTTGCTCAATCACAATCCTTAAGTGCCGAAAAAACACGCGCTATACAACATTTACAATATCTTATATAATTGTGTATGCTATTTATTCCGTTATGATAGCGGAGCTTATTTTTAGCCTTAAAGAATTAAACTAAATGATACTATACCACAACGCTTGTCCTGTATAACCCATACTAAAAACTGTCAAGGAAGGGAGGGGGGGGGGGGGAGCTGGGGGAGGAGGAAGGGGTTTTGGAGGGGAGGGGAGGTGGGATCGAATGGTGGGGGAGGAGGGGAAGTTGTGGGAGAAAATACGCCTACAAACCAACCGTCACGCCTAAGTCACACTTCTGGCTTTCCTCATGCCCTTCCTCGTTTACTCTTTCTTTTCGCTGTATGTCTTGGCACATTACTGGGGACTTGGCCAAATTGGGGGTACGATTGTAGCAAATTCTGCATTACAACTCTATGATGCCGCCACTGTCGGTCTGTCTGTCTGACCCCCCCCCCCAAGCTCCTCTCATTCTCTCTCTCCATCTCCATCCGCATCTATTTCTCACATCTCTCTCCTCTCTCTATCTCTCTCTTCTTTAGGAATACCTGAAAGAAAAAAAGTTAATGGAGCATTAAGTTTTTGTTTCATTATAGTGTTCTCTTTGCATAAGCAGCACCATTATCAGTGTGAGAGTGACCAGTACACCACACTTAAGAACAATCAACAAAACCCAGACATTTTGGATCATATTGCCAAAACACTAAAATCAAGCAAGACTGCCTCCATTTGTGGGAGAAACATTACAGGACTCTGCATGGTGTGTAAGGAACTGGTTGGAGGGAGAAAAAAATCTTGGGTGCTGATTTAAAGCTTAGCAGCGGTGCTGTTAGCGTAGCTACGAACAGGGTTTGTGTTGGTTTGGTGCGTACGTTGTTTCGTAGTGTGTGTGTGTGTGTGGGGGCGGGGCGGGGGGGGGCTGGGGGAGGGACACTCCGAAGTTTCGAACTCATTTACGAACACATATCTCTCTACATAGTCGTCATGAAACACATTTTTGTGTTACGAAACTTTTTAAGGGTTACGAACTAGTTTCGTATCTGCAAGAAGGTGTATATAATCCTGAGCCATGAGCTCAGTATGGGCCACGTTCTGCCTAAAACTATAGAACCAATCTGCCATCGCACAGCCCAGCAGCTGGATACACTAGGGTTTTCCCTGGATCAGTTACATTTCCTTTTCTTGGTAGAATCTCACCATAATACAATTGATCTCCAGAATATATCGGTAGCTTACCTTCCAATCCACTGGTGTTTTCTGACAGCCTGAACCCCTTCGTTCAAGAAACAGTGTTTCTGGCAGTCACTGTGTGTGAAAAGTGCTGACTATACAAACTGGAGCAGAATTAGAATGTCGAGTTAATGGCTTTGTTTTTAGGGGAAAGCTTCCTCTAACATTTGGAGATACTGGGTTTTTGGTTTTTTATCAATAACTGATAAAAAAAACATTTGGCCATGACCAAAAAATGTTTACTAGGTGAAAGATCACACTAGAAAAAGATAGTGTTGTTTTTAAAAATAAAGTAAAAAAAAGTAAATTGACAAAATGCGAAATACTGCGTTTTGGCAGTTAACTCGATTATAGGGATGAAAATACGTCGTCCATACCGCCTACTGAGTTCATATTTTTTATTCCAAGCTTTCACCTTTCAAAGGCTCTTCAGGAACCGATGGTACTTATACTACTTAGCAGCAATGACATCAATACTTTGGACGTCTAGTAGGACCTGACATCAACTTAAAAACAACAGTCACATTATTTTCTTTTTTACTGTAGCTTCACCTTTCACCACCACCCTGTAAGTCCATCCCTCAATAAATCTTGCAGAGTCCACCCTTCACTGCACTGCAGAGTCTATCCCACACTGCATTCTGAGGCCCACCCTCCACCCCATTAATCCTGAGAGTCCCCCCTAACCACACCCTGCAGAGTTCCATCCTTCACTACACCCTGCAGAGTCCATCCTTCACTGCACCTGCAAAGTGGGCCACCCCCAATCGCACCCTGCAGCGTCCACCCACGCGCACCCTGCAGAGTCCACCCTCATTGGCACACTGCAGAGTGCACCTGCGACCCCACCCAGCAGAATCCAACATCCCGCTACTGCAGAGTCCACCCTCTCACGACACAGCAGAGTCCACCTCACTCACACAGCAGACTCCCACCCTCCACCGCACACAGCTGAGTCCACCCTCACGCACACAGCAGAGTCCACCCTCCCACCGCACAAAACAGAGTCCACCTCCACTCACACAGAGACTCCCACCCTCCACCGCACACTGCAGAGTCCACCCTCCACCGCACACAGCAGGAGTCACCCTCCACTGCACACTGCCAGAGTCCACCCTCCACCGCACACTGCAGAGGTCACCCTCCTCTGACACACTGCAGTGTCTACCCCGCCACCGCCCCCTACAGAGTCCACCCTCCACCGCACCCTACAGAGTCCACCCTCCTCTGCTCCATCACAGAGTCCACCCTCCAATTGCACATCACAGAGTCCACCCTCCTTGCACAATGCAGTGTTACCCTCCACGCCCCCTACGGGAGTGCCATCCTATTGCCTCACTGCAGAGTCCACCTCCACCGCACCCTGCCAGGTCTCCTCACCTCCCCCTACAGAGTCCACACTCCACGCCCCTACAGTGTCACACCCCTCCAAGCCCCCCTACAGAGTCCACTCTTGCACATCACAGAGTCCACCTCCACTGACACATCACAGAGTCCACATCCTCTGCACATACAGAGCCACCCTCCTCTGCCATCACAGAGTCCACCCTCCTCTGGGACATCACCAGATGTCACCCTCACTGCACTCATCACAGAGTCCACCTCACCTGCAACTGCACAGAGTCCACCCTCTCTGCAACATCACAGAGTACCACCCTCCACTGCACCCTGCAGCAGTCACCTTCACCGCTCCTAAAGGAGTCCACCTTCCTCTGAACATACAGAGTCCACCTCCACTGCACCCTGCAAGAGTCATCCTCCACCGCATCATACAGAGTCACCTCATCTGCACATCACAGATTCCACCTCCATGCACCCTGAAGAGTCACCTCCACCGCCTCTACAGAGTCCACTCCTCCTCTGCAAATTTCACAGAGTTCCCACCCTCCACTGCACCATGCAGAGTCCACCCTCCACCGACTCTACAGAGTCACCCTCCTTGCCACATCACAGAGTCCACCCTCCACTGCACCATTGCAGAGTCACACCCTCAATGCACCCTGCAGAGTCCACCCTCCTCCGCCCCCTACAAGAGTCCACCCTATTGCACATACAAAGTGTCCACCCTCCACCGCCCTACAGAGTCCACCTTCTTGCACATCACAGAGTCCACCTCCAACGCCCCTACAGAAGTACCACCCTCCACTGCACTATGCAGAGTCCACCCTCACACATGCCCCCTGCAGAGTCCACCCTCTACTCACCCTGCGAGTAAACCCTCCACTGCATCTGCAGAGTCACCTCCCTGCACCCTGTCGAGCGTCCCACCTTCACTGCTACTGCAGAGTCACCTCTCACTGCCCTGCTGAATACTTCCACCTCCACTGCACCCTGCAGAGTCCACCCTCTCCATACACCTGTAGGAGTCCACCTTTGCACTACACCCTGCAGACTCACCCTTCACTGCCTATTGCCGAGTCCACTTCCACTGCCCACCCTGAATAGTTCACCCTCCACTGCACCTGCGAGTGCGCCCCAATCACTCGCCACTGAATACTCTCCTTCCACTGCACTCTGTAGAGTCACCTTTCACCTGTACCATTTAATAAGGACCCTGTTTTTTATTTGTCATGCTGTTGATTCTGTACGGGAGTTAAACCCTTAAAGTCAGTCATACAAATTGGCCTTGCGGTAAATCTTTCTGTCTGCGGAGTTTGGTCTTTCCGATGCAACGTGTTCGATGGGATGGACGGAAGAAACGCGCAGAGCCTTACTTCAGGGTGATCAGTCTTGGCGAGGTATCTGGCAACACCACCATGGCGGACCATTTTCTTGATTTGCAGTCTGATTGTGATGGGCCCCCTCCTTCTTTGTGATGTCCTGGGAGTGTACCCACAATACCATGAAGTCTTGGTGGTTCTGACATCTGATGACGTAGATGGTATTTTTTGTCGAAAACAAGTGATGTGCCTGTGTGATGCGGCAGTTAGAGCCGATCCTATGGGCTTCTTAGTACCATCAGGTCACATGGAATGTACACACGGTCACTCGGCGGGCACAGCACACACACACACACACAACACACATCACACACCACACACACACACACACACAAACACTCACACACACACACCACACACACACACACACCCACACACACACACACACACACACATCCAGGTCTGTTCTTAAGTCCATGGAGAGGATGGTGACTTTGTACCTGTATAGGGTTTGTACATATTGCCAAATTGCTGTCTTTCCTATCAGCAACCAATGAGCATTTCTTCAAGGAAAATGGTCCTTTCTTTCTTTTTTGGGGGAGTGGGGGGTGTGGGGGGTGGGGGTGGGGGGTTGGGGGGGGATTGGAATAAGAGAAACGTATAAATGCCAATCTGACTCACTTTCACCCTCAAACTAGTTTTCGGCGAAAGTGACCCAGGATGGCCATTTATACGTTCTCTGACAGTAAGACTTCAAACTATGTTTTCATATCATTTTCGGAATACAGTCATTTTCAATACCTCATTTTTGCGGAGACAGTCACCAAACTAAAACTTGGCTGAGACACTGTGCGAACAACCCTAATTAGAGGGCTTGGGGTTTGTGGCAGGCAGTACCCTGAACGGATCCTATGGCCTGTAATTAGCTGACGCCATAAGGTAGGGCTGGCGTCACCTGACCGTGTGGCGAAGGATTGCTTGTGATATTTTCATTTAGACACGGAGCCATAGACATACGTGTTCTGCGTTTCACAAAATACCACACACACATACACCACACACACACACACACACACACACACACACACACACACCACACCACACCACACACACACACAACACACACAACACACACACACTAACACACACACACACACACACACACACACACACACACACACACACACACACACACACACACACACACACACACTCACACACACACTACACACAACACAAACACTACACACACACACAAACACACACACACCACACACACACACACACACACAAACTCACACACACACACACACAAACTCACACAAAACACACACACACACTCTTTCTCTTTCTTTCTCTCTCAATTAAATGTCATAAAATCCGCACACTTCTTCTGACTAATTTCTACCTACAAACTTTGTACACAGACAGGCAGACACGGGGCTGAAACCTGAACACTTAATTTACGGCTCGCGGCCTTCGTTTAAACAGCGCAGGCCAGGCGCTCTGGTTGCAAACTCACACTCGGCTGGGTTGCACCACATTGCATCAGAAAATGATTTGGAAAATTCTAGATTGCCACGTCGACGCACCGCATCGAGGCTGTCGCGTGACACGACCGGGTTTGCCATTGTTTGCTCGGACTATTGAACAAGAAGGTTGTGTTTTGACTGCGATCTGGTGTGACCACTGTGTTTTAATTGTGTTATTTTAAAATGGGTTACTGAAGAACAGGTTTGTGCTATTTGTGTCCATAAGTTTTACTTTAACTGCATGTTAGAGTATTTGTTGAAAGAATTAGGCGAAGCATGTTGTGAAACCGGAGAGATTGTTTTTCTAGAAAACGAAAAAAGTGAACTAACTGCTTTGGAAATGAACGACTATCTTAAAGGTTTGCCGGTTCAAGGAAATGAAACAAGATGTAGCCAGTTTTAATACGTGTTTGGCTATCGATGAGATGGGTCCTTATCTAAAAAATGGCGCTGCATTGTTGAAAGTCGGCCGAAGCAAAACAATCCATCACGCGTTGATTGTTGGGAGCTGGCTTGAGACAGCTAAAGCCATGTTTAAAAAACATGGCGTTCATTTCTTAAGGCGGAGGTAAACACGGCTGATTCGTATGCTAAAAAACTTATATTTGAAACATTTTTGCTGTTCCTCCCAAGTAAAAATGTTCTCAGTTTGTATCAGACTTGATTGATTGTTAACTACAGATTCAGTGTTTATGTGGCAAGCTGATCTGTGTATTAAGATGTGTATACTTTTCTACTTTTCTAATTCTAACCAGTTCATCTGCCTTCAAGTGTGCCCTTATGCAACTGAATGGCGATTTTCGAATGCTCTAGTGTGTGGCTAGCACTATCTTCATATAAATGCTTTAAATATACAATGCCGGATGTACTACTACTGGCGATTAGAGCTGCCATAAAAGCTTGGCTACAGCAATTACTGCTGTAACTCTGCTAAAGCCAGTTGCAAGCCCAGTTGAGAAAAGAGGGGCACAGCAAACTAGGTCAAGCGATCAGAGAACTAACGCTCCACCTAGAGGGGCCCAAGGTCACAGTAGCAAGCCGGTTTCCAGCGCTCTACCCTAGAGCGGTCAAAGGTCACAGTGGCAAGCCGTTTCTTCAGCGCTCTACCCTAGAGCGGTCAAAGGTCACAGTGGCAAGCCGTTTCTTCAACGCTCCACCCTAGAGCGGTTAAAGGTCACAGTGGCAAGCCGTTTCTTCAGCGCTCTACCCTAGAGCGGTCAAAGGTTATCAGCAGTGAGATCAGACTTTTTTTTGCTGCTTTGTCGCTTTGCTGTCTACGCTTCACCTGCTTCAACGTCCTGCTTCTACGCCCTGTTACAAACTTTTAGGCTGCCGGGTGTACTTTATACAATTGTCTTGTTTTATTCAATCAGGCTTTTGTTAAATGCACTTGGGGGCTGCTTTGAACTTGCAACAAAAGAGCCAATGCATCACAAAAACGCAAGCACTGTCTTGCACCAAGTGGTGTTACACATGGCAAATAATAAAGCTCTGTGTACACCACACACACTCCCACCCCCAAGTCACCCCAAGTTCTTAATTAAGTTTTTAATTAAGTCACCCCAAGTTCTTAATTAAGTTTTTAATTAAGTTACTTCAAGTTCTTAATAAGTTCTTGATTAAGTTTTTTATTACGTTCTTGATTAAGTCACCTCAAGATCATAACTAAGTCATCCTCTAAGTACAACCAAGTTCTTATTCAAGTTATCTTATAATTATCAAAAAAATACAATCTATGTTTTTATCTTAAATAGTAAATGTCTAATATAGTACACAACACGCCTCAAAAAACGCGTCATCACTGAGAATATTTTGCTCGGCGTTCTCTGCGCGAGATCGGTCAGCATAGATCTTAATGAAGTTCTTACATCCTAAGCAACCGCATTGATTACAATTTGGGTCTATGGAAATGTCTTTTATAGACTCCATGTCTTTATTTATTGACTTTATCATTTTATAATACGCCATGATTTATTTTTATTAAAAAATTTAAAATTAAGTTCTTAAAATATTATTGCATTATAAATGGATCAAAATGATGCTTTGTTATTGGCGGTTTTGGCGTGCTGTTGTCTTTTTCTGTATTTAGTGGTTCAGATTTTTTGATTGCTTTTGTTTTTGTTGCCATTGGTTATATATTTTATAACCGTAATAACTGCCCCCAACAGCAGCAATGGCGCCAAAAATGGCAACAGTTTTAAGTTCAATATTCCATGAAGACTTTGGCGGCCTTGAATCGCATGGAGTTTTTATAGCCGGCATTGAATCAACTTGTTCTGGCGTTGGCGGTGTTATGTTTTCATGATGAGTTATATTCTGTAACATTAATTTTTTGGTCTGTTCCACTCTGCTAATTTTTGTTTTGCTTTAACACGCCCAGGATGCTTTTCACTGGCCCCCACCTGGTTCAGTGTTTTCTGATTCTGCTGATTTTCTGGCTTGGTTACTTTCTCCACCTGATTCAATGTTTCCTGGTTCTGATGATTTTCCAGCTCGTTCATTTTGAAGGGAAACAAAATCTATATGATTAAAAGTTATTAATCCCATGATTAATGGCGATAACAATGTTCCAAATCTGTAGTATAGATCACACCCTAGAGACTCTAATGACTTTGTAAAAACTGGATCTTGCGTTAAATCATACGTAAGATCTTGTTCAGAATCAATGGGAGCAAATCTACTGACTAGTTTAGTGTACAAACTAAGAACCGTTTGCCCCACACTTTTCACCATTCTAGACCCAGCTGCGCTTCATACCTGTTATGATACTTTAAAATGTCTTGCGGCGACATCTGTTGAATCTGTTCAAAGCTGAATTCAGTTCCGAGGAACTGTTTTGTTTTCCCACATGCTGCCAAAGAATACAGCCTCTCCTTTTTGGGCATAATAGCTTGGTCATCAACTTGGTCATTCATAAGTTCAGGAAGGTTTAGGCCGCCCTATAGCTGTAGTAGATCATCGCTGTTCATGTTTTTTATTATTATAATTATTTTATTTTTAAAAAATGAGCACCGAAAAAACTGTTACCAACCTTGTATACCATTCTGCTGTTATTGGAGGTCTAAGTGTAGGATACTCAATGCTTGGTAAAAGCTTGTTAAGAATTAAACCAGCAGATCTTGGCAAACTAGACTTTGAGGATTCAGCAAAGCTGATTGCTATCATTGCAGCTTTGGTTGCCACGAAAGATTTTCTAGTCAAGCAAGGAATAATTCCAGACAGTATAAATATGTAAATAAAAAATACATTTATAAAAAATGGCTTCACTCGTAATGATGATAGGTGGCGCTGTGGTGAATGCGCTTGCTTTTTAGCGGAAGTAATTTCGCATTTAGTAAACTACGGGATGACGGCGAGAGAAAAAGACATAACAAAGCTATGGAGCAACTAGCAGCTGCACAAGACGCCTATGAAAAGCAGAGACTTGAGCAGTTAGATTTTATTAATGACACACTGAAAAAACAGGGCATGCAGCTTACATATTTAAAAATGTTGATCAGGCAATAAAACAATATTATCTAGTAACAGGCAACCCAATCCAGACATTGCCCCCACCAAAATTCAGTGACTTTTATCAACCATCAGAAAAACAAAAGATGCAAGAAATCGCGTTTATTGCCTTTGGTATGACCGTCGTGTATTTGTTGCACATAATATTGGCTGAATAAAAAATGAACAAAATCTATTATTCGCCCAAAGGATATTGGAAGGGTATCACAGCAATACAAAAGCTGAGCCAAGCGGCAGGAGTCAGTGAACAAACAGCAAAGGAATGGTTATCTAAACAAGCGATTTGGCAAATTTATTTACCTGCACCTAGACGAATACAGAGACCGCACTTTGTGAACACAACTCCAAACGACACCCATCAAATGGATCTTCTATATTTACCCTCTGATACGATTAGACGAAAAAGATTTAAGTACGCACTCACAGTCATTGACATGGCTTCAAGATACAAAGATGCGGAGCCATTAACACAAAGAGTGCTTCTGCTGTTGCTGTTGCCATACAACTGATATACCAACGAGGCCCCTTAACTTTCCCTCGCATGATTCAAGTCGATGATGGAAAAGAATTTAAAGGCCAAGTGAATCAATTATTGTTAAAACACAGAGTTACTATTAGAAGAGACATTCCGGGAGTTCACAGATCACAGGCTTTAGTTGAAAACTTTAACAAACAGTTAGCCGAAAGACTTTTCTCCTACCAGTACCACAGAGAGCTTATTGACAACTCTCGCAACACAGAATGGTTAGAAGACTGCCCTCAGTTTTGCGCGCAATGAATAATGAAGAATTTAAAGGCCTAAAACCAGTACAAGCAATCAAAAGAAAAACAATAAATGCTGTTGAAGGAGAGTCTTCATCCGGCAAACTATTACCATTTGGTTTGAAAGTAAGGTACCTTTATTTACCGGGGAAGCAGAAGGGGACACTCGCATCAGGGCAACCGATCCGGTTTGGAGTGTTGATCCATATGAAATAAAAAGAATTGTAAAAATGAATCCGCCGTGTATTATTTACGAGAAACTGACACAACAAAACAACCAGCTCCTCAAAGATATGTTGTGAAGGAAGAACTGCAGATAATTCCGCCAGACACAGTTCCGCTTTAATTAATTTACGGTTCTCCAGTGCCCAATTGCATATGAAAACTCTGGATTAACAAACACCCGTTTTGTGTTTGTTCTATCTAATGACTTCTTTGTTACAACAGTTGTGTTGATCTCATGTAGATTAGATCGCAGTTTTACGTTGTCATGATGAAAAGTCTTATTGCCAAACAATGCTTCTTTGTAGTTGTCATGTGATATGTTTGACTGCACAACGCTGCGAGATATTCCCTTTGCTTTCTTAATGATTTTCTCCTGGCTCGAAATACTGTACATTTTTGACCTTAAACCAACAAACTCCTTGATCACCTTTCCAGATAATTCATCCTTCATCTTTCCTAAAACCTTCTTGTTAACAGTTGAATGCAAAGGCGAATCTTTAGGATAATCAGATGTGTCGTACCATCCCGCATGACCTTTAGCCACTTCGGTTTTCATGTCTTTATAGATGTCTTCAGTAGGAATATCTATAACAAAACTGTCTGTATCTGTGTAAAGTACTCTGGACTCAGGATACGAGGGCTTAAAGTAGTCATAAAGAAACTCTAACATCAAAAGCTTTGATAATTCTAAAACAGTAAACCCAATAAATACAGGTTTGTCTAATTTGACTTTATTTTTTTTCATCATTATACCAAAAAGCTGATCATGGAATCTTCTAAAGTCCTGATAATTAGGTTTTGAAGTCAGCTTAATTGCTTCGTTCTCTTTGGTGACTAATCTGACATCTTTGCGCTTGTGCGGATTCTCCATAGTCTTTCCAAAACAGCTGTTGTTCATCAGCTTGAAAAAGTCTTTTTCTGAAGCATCTGTGGATTTAGTTCTGAGGTCAGTGTTCTTCATGATGTATGGTTTCATGAACTGTTCTTGATCGAAAGCAATTATACGATGAACAGCTGTTAACTTTAAACCATGTCTTAAATAAAATTGTAGAAGTCTGTAATGACAGACATAATTTTTTTTGCCTCGAAGATTAGGCACAAGTTTAGGGGGTTCTCTTGGATCCATCTTTAGACTTTCTGCTGCTAATGGGTAGTCATTAGTAGTCATGGAGTTCATAGGAATCTAGTAATTCTAAATGAACCCGCTGGTAATCCAGCGTTATTCGATGGCACATTTTAAGTT
>JAFLJL010019029.1:27633-30133 GCA_018398815.1 Conus ventricosus
TTTGGTTTTTTCAAATAATTTCATTTTGATTGCATTCTCTTAAAACTGAAAAGGCAGAGGAGTCAAATTACCACTTTCCGCGGTCACTGAGGAGAAACCACCAAGTTTCGAAATATCGTATAATGACCAGGAGTTATATGTTAGTGAGTTCCCTCCTATTGGAGGATGTCTCCCCCTTGGAGAATATAAGCTTGCTGAAGGCTCATTTTGAGAAGCATTTATTTTATTTTTCCCCATATTCCCACTAAGCACTACTGGTTAGTTAGCAAATCATCTACCCCTGGCGATATACGTATCTCCCCATTTGCTTCAATCTAAGACATAAGAGCAAGCTTTGTTTATAATTCAATTATATATATATTTTATATGATTTATATGATTGTTATATTTTAAATCATACAAAATACTATATTAACAATATATATATCTACGAAAAATCGCAAGAGCACACAAAAAAGTGGAAGTAACACGATTACAGCTACAAAACAGTACAAGAAAATTCCGGCAAAATCGTTCCTCAGCGACAAAAATACAGACATAAATTCCTCCCATAATTCTCCCCTTGGAAACCAAAGCTTGCTACAAGGGATATTGTGCATTTTATTTGAATTTTTTTCCGATATTTTCCTTCCCTTTTAGCTGCATTAAATCGTCGTACTTCACACTTTTGATTGTGCTTCTGCCTTTTTGTCGTGTTTCAGTAAGCCGCAGATTTCATTTTGCTATAATTAATATATATATATATATATATATATATATAAATATATATATATATATATATCACCCATCTTAATAATATATAAACATATATATGCACAATGGCTTGAAATATATAACAACGGAATCATAAATTGTCACAATTGAATCGAGTTCACTCGTCAGGAACAAAGCTGAGGAAATGCCGGATGGCGTCGAAAGCTACGAGCGAAGTGTATTTTCTTTTTTTTTTGGGAGACTAGGTCTAATTCTAGGCAGCAATATGAATAATAAATTGAGAAATATTGCACTCGAATGTATCGTTATCTTGAATATTTGGAATATTATGGTTCAATGTACGTGTTAAATCATGCAAATGCTAATCTCTTCTGGAATCATACTTTTAGAGGAAATAGAACTTTTTGCCTCAGTATTATGCCAAAAAGTCTTTGTGAACTACTCGATTAACCGATTTTTTTGTGACGAAAAAATAACAGTAGGGAACACTGTTATTTAGCAAACTTGTATGTTAGAGATGGGGCTTTTTCAAACATGAAGAATGTATAACCACTACACATTTACCAGTGAATATTTATCACGTGAAATGGCTGGGATTCTTCCATAAAAAAATCATGCACAAAAACATGCATAATTCGGATACATGATTATACTAGTTATACTCAAGGAATGCCTAGGGTATTGTAATTCATAACTAATACAATAAAGATGCAAAATGATATTATGAGCACTACACACTTGGCTGTAATAAACTTAATTGTTGTTCAAAGTGGTCATTAAAAAAACAGAATTACCAGCCGCCATGGCGAAGTGGTTAGCGTGCGGACTCCCGGCTGGGAGGTCGTGGGTTTGAATCCCATCAGAGTCATGTGGGTTTTTTCTGCCCCGACCGGCTCCTACCCAGAGTTGAGTTTGCTGCGGACTCAGTTGGGAAGACTGGGACCACACAGTCGAGTTTCATCCACTTAATGGATGCGTTTCTGAGAGTGTTGCTCAAATTTCATGACCAACACTGCAGGTGCCTGTATCTCTCGGGCCTGGTTGACGCCAGGATATATTATGAAAGGAAGCGTAGAGTACAGCCCTGTCATGTAGTCTCAGACCGAAATGGAAATCCGTAGCATCATCTTAATCATCCTCATTCCCATTGATCAGCATTAAAAAAAAATGTCTCAAATTCTGTGGCCCTTCATGCCCTGCTCTCATGGTGACCTCAATTTCGATGTCCTCTCCCCGTCTGTGGCCTTGGTCTGCTTCCGTCGGGGTCACCGGTATCGGCGAGTCCATGGGGGCTGTCGTTGGACGGACGTGGTGGCGCCCTCCGGAGGGAGAGCTCACTCACGCCGGCTCCGCGACTAAGCAATTATTGTCGTCAGTAGGGGGCTTAGTAGGTGGTGTCCTGCGTATGTTAGATCAGAACAGGCGCCACTGAACACCACCGAAGTGACTTGGCAGCAGTGCAGTGTCTCCTCCGGTGGGTTGCCTCATGACGGCTTGACATTGACTGCTCCCTGTGGATTGCTGGTGCCGGGGCTGCGGCGGGGCCGGCCGGGCTATGGCTGTGGACAGGGTGTCGGAATGAGCGGCGTGGGTGCACTGCCTCTGAGGTAGCGCAGAGGTTGGGACAGCAAAAAAAACCCCAAAAAACAAACAAACAGAATTTGAACGTTTAATGAAGAAAGTTTGTTTTCCCCTTTTGTTTTTAAATCAGTAAAATCAGAGGTGTGGAATTTAAATGGCTACAAAACCGAATGATCCATCGAACTATTGCAAACAATATTATTCG
>JAFLJL010019029.1:32633-37633 GCA_018398815.1 Conus ventricosus
AATGTTTATGGGCTTGACTTACAGAAATTATGCTGACGTATCGACTTTGCACATTGTTCTCTTTTTGCGTACCTGCAAGCTCAAACTGTTTGAATAAATAAGAGAGATGACAAATATTGACCTGTCACTGAAGTCGTCACACTGGATGGTATTAGAAAAAAAAGTCCAGTGAGCACCAAGTCCAACATTTCACGAGAGGAAAACAAGCCTTGAAAAGCTTGGAGGCCAACTACATGACCAATAGTCAGATGCAGAAAAACTGTAGAATGAGCCTTCAGACAAGCTTATATTCTCAAGGGGGAGACGGATGACATCCTCATTAGGGAGGGAAAACTCACTTAAAAAATATAAACTCCTGGTCATATACCTGATATTTCGAAACTTGGTGGGTTTTCTCCCCTCACAAGAAAATGTAGCTTGTTTTGTCTTTTATGATTTTTCTTTTGCTTCTTAGATGGCACCTTTGGTTGGTTTTTTGAAAAACTCAAACAAACATACTACGGTTTTTGACACCAACCTTTTCTGGGGTTGCATTCTTCTAAAACTGAAAAGGCCCGAGGAGTCAAATTACCACTTTCGCGGTTCACTGAGGAGGAACCACCAATGTTTCGAAATATCGGTATATGACAGGAGGTATATATGTTAGTGAGTGGTTTCCCTCCCTATTGGAGGGGATGTCTCCCCCTTGGAGTATATATGCTTGTGAAGGCTCATTTTGGAGAAGCATTTATTTTATTTTTCCCCATTCACCCACTCAAGCACATACGGTTAGTTAGGCAGAATCATCTACCACTGCAGAGATGAATGCGTTAATTCCCCCTATTTCTTCAATCTAAGACATAAGAGCAGCTTTGTTTATAATTCAATATATTTATTTTATATATATATATATATATATATATCTATATATATATATATCTATATATATATATATATATATATAAATATATATATATATACGACAAAAAGAACGCAGTAAGAGCACACAAAAAAAAGTGTGAAGTAACTGACGAGTTAATGCACGAACACAAAAACAGGACATGAAATTTTCGGCAAAATGCCTTCTCAGCGACAAAAATAACAGACATTAATACATGCACAATTCTCCCTTGTGAAGCCAAAGCTTCAAATGGGGAGTATTGTGCATTGTTTATGTCTGTATTTTTTTGCCGAAATTTCTTGTCCTGTTTTGTGGCGTGCATTAAATCGTCGTTACTTCACACTTTGTTTTGTGTGCTCTTTGCGTTTTTTGTCGTATGTTTCAGTAACGCCGCAGGTTTGTTTCATTTGCTATATTTATATATATTATATATATATATATTTATATATATATATTTTTAATAATATATATATTATTTATATATATTATATATATATCTATATAAATGCCCTCCTCCATGCTTAGAAAATATATAACTACACGATTCATAAATTGATCACAATCTGAATCGAGTTCACTCAGTCAGGATCAATATCGCTGAGGAAGTTGGCGGATGGCTGTCGAAAGCTACGGAGCGAGTATATAGTGATATTTTCTTTTTTATTTTGGGAGACTAGGTCTAATTCTAGGCAGCATATGATATATAAAGTGAGAAATATTGCACTCGAATGTATCGTTATTCTTGAATATTTGGAAATATTATGGTTCAATGTTCGTGTTAAATCATGCAAATGCTAATATATTCTGGATCATACTTTTAGAGGAAATAGAACTTTTTGCCTCAGTATTATGCCAAAAAGTTTTGTGAACTACTCGATTAAACCGGTTTTTTTGTTGACGAAAAAAAAACAGTAGGGAACACTGTTATTCTTAGCCAAACTTGTATGTTAGTGATGGAGGGCTTTTTCAAACATGAAGATTGTTAAACCACTAACAACTTTACCTGTGAATATTTATCACGTGAAAAGGCTGGAATTCTTCCATAAAAAAATCATGCCACAAAAACATGCATAATTCGGATACATGATTATACTAGTTATACTCAGAATGCTAGGGTATGTAGTTCATAAACTAATTCAATAAAGATGCAAAATATATTATTGAGCACTACACTTGGCTGTAATAAACTTAATTGTTTTGTTCAAAGATGCGTCAATTAAAAAAAACTGAATTACAGACCGCCATGGCGGACAGCAGTGGTTGCGTTTGCGGACTCGGCTGGAGGTCGTGGGTTTGAATTCCATCAGAGTCATGGGGTTTTTTTTCTGCCCCCGACCGCCTCCTACAGAGTTGAGTTTGTGCGGACTCAGTTGGGAAGACTGGGACCACACAGTCGAGTTGCATCCACTTAATGGATGAGTTTTTGAGAGTGTTGCTCATTTCATGACTCAACATGCAGTGTGCCTGTATCTCTCGGGCCTGGTGAACGCCCAGGTTATATTATTGAAAGGAAGCGTTGAGTACCGCCCTGTCATGTAGTCTCAGACCGACAATGGTAATCCGCTAGCATATCTTAAATATTCCTCATTCCATTGATCTGACATTAAAAAAATGTCTCAAGTCTGTGGCCTTCATGCCTGCTCTCATGGTGACCTCCAATTTCGATGGTCCTCTCCCCGTCTGTGGCCTTGGGTCTGCTTCCGTCGGGGTCACCGGTATCGGCGTGTCCAGGGGGCTGTCGTTGGGACGACGTGGTGCGCCCTCCGGAGGAGTGCTCACTCACGCCGGGCTCGCGACTAAGCAATTATTGTCGTCAGTAGGGGGCTTAGTAGGTGGGTGTCCTGCGTATGGTTAGTTCAGAACAGGCGCCACTGAACACCACCGAGTGACTGGCAGCTGTGTGCAGTGTCTCTCCGGTGGGTTTGCCCTCTTGAGGCTTGGCATTGTCTGCTCCTGGGGATGTACTGGTGGCTCGGGCTACGGCCAGGGCGGCCGGGCTGATGGCTGGGGACAGGGGTGCGGATATGAGCGGCGTGGGTTGCACTGCTCTGATGGTAGCGCAGAGGTTGGGACAGCAAGAAAACCCCCTAAAAAAATAAACGAATTTGAACGTTTAATTGAAGAACGTTCTGTTTTCCCGTTTGTTGTTCACAATCAGTATAAGCACAGTTGTGGGAATTAATTGGGCTACAATAACCGAATGATCCATCGAATATTGCAAACAATATTATTCGAAATGCCAATGGTCTAACGGATTGGGGTTTAGGGTCATTTTGTAATGATGATTTAGTTGCCACTCAACGATTCGATGGGGCTGCTTAAAGATATACAAGGTTATGGAATAGGTCGATGGGTGGTGCAGGAAATTGTAAACACACGCTGGTTTGAAAGAATGCCACGTGATTCTGGCTAGTGTTGGTAGTGAAGGAAAAGATGGTGTAGAATAGAGTCTGCCGCCGGTGTGGGTAGAATTAAGGTGGCAGAATTGGGGGTGGGGTGCGTGGGTTAATGGTTATATTATTGGGCCTCATGGGAGGGGGCGGGCCGGATTTTCGGAGGTTGGTGAGGTGTCTTGCGGGTTGTGACGTGCGCGTTTGGGTGGGCTGTTGGGTTGTGTGCGGGTGGGATATAGGGGGGTGCATCGGTGGGCTGGCTAGTTGGTTGGGGGAAGCGCGATCGAGAGCGCGATCGAGAGCAGCGGAGCGCGAGAGAGCGCGCGACGACGCGCGCTGCTGCGGCGGAGGCGTGCGGCGTCGGAGTAGGCGGAGGCGGAGGAGGACGAGCCGACGCATCCAGCGAAGTACGACGAGGGAAGAGGCGGGCGGCGGATGACTGCTGATGTGATGAGGCATGTGATGATGATGACTGCTGATGCTGATGATGCTGATGCTGCGATGTGACTGATGATGATGATGCTGCTGCTGCTGATGCTGGATGATGACTGATGATGATGCTGCGGCTGCTGCTGCTGTGCAGCTGATGAAGAGATGATGATGCTATGCTGCAGCAGCAGCATGCGAAGCTGACTTATGATGATGCTGCTGATGATTCTGTGAGCTGATGATGCTGACTGATGATGATGATGCTGATGACTGCTGATGCTGCTGCTGATGCTGCTGCTTGATGCTGATGATGATGCTGCTGACTGCTGCTGCTGATGCTGATGCTGACTGACTGAACTGGATGCTGATGATGAGATGATGATGACAGCTGATGCTGCTGTGATGATGCAAAGCTGTGCTGATGCAGATGATGTGCTGATGCTGCTGCTGATTGATGCGCTGATGATGCTGCTGATGACTGCTGATGATGATGATGACTGCTGATGCTGATGATGATGCAGCTGTGCTGATGCAGAGCTAGAAAGATGCTGCTGCTGCTGGCTGCGTGACTGATGCTGCTGCGATGCTGCTGATGCTGCTGCTGCTGCAGATGCTGATGCTGCTGCTGCTGATGACTGATGATGATGCTGCAGCTGCTCCATACCCCCCCCGCTGCTGCTAGCTGCTGATGCTGCAGCTGCTGCTGCTGAGTGATGCATGCTGCTGGATGGATGCTGCTGATGATGCTGATGATGATGATGCTGCTGGATGAAGATGCATGCTGCTGCTGAAGCTGCTGCTTGAAGATGATGATGCTGCTGCTGCTGTGCTGATGCTGCTGCTGGCTGATGCTGCATGCTGAGGCATGCTGCTGCTGCTGCTGCTGCGCTGCTGCTGATAAAGATGAAGCATGATGCTGCTGTGAGATGCAAGGCGCTGCTGCTGATGTGATGATGATGCTGCTGCAGCTGCAGCACAGCTGATGATGCTGATGACTGCTATGCATGATGATGAAGACACTGATCTGCAGCTGGCTGCTGCTGATGCAGATGATAGGCTGATGATGCGTGCTGCTGCTGATTATGATGATGATGATGATGATGAATGATGATGATGGCATGAGCTGCTGCTGCTGCTGCTGCTGCTGATGCTGCATGCTAGCATGCTGCTGCTGATGTGATGACTGAGGCATGCTGGAAGATGCTGGCTGATGCGCTGCAGCAGGATGATGATGATGCTGCTGGACTGATGCTGCTGCTGCTGATGATGATGCTGCTGCTGATGATGCTGCAGCTCAG
>JAFLJL010019029.1:42633-56573 GCA_018398815.1 Conus ventricosus
AAACTCTTCTCCAAGTAAGTTTTTGATTCTGCGTCTGTAAACTATTTTTATATAGTTTCGAATCCAGTATCTCCCAAAAAACCTATATTCTTATTGGATGGTATTGGTGTGGCAGAGGATTGATTGCAGATTCCGTGACAGTGCAGGGAGCCGAATCGGCATCCATGGTTCTGTGTCGTTGATCCACTCGCTGACCAGTGGGATGTGTCACTGTTGGTGCAGTACTGCATCAGCAGAATCCATGGACGTCTTGTGAATCTATCTCCGACCAAGCACGGCTGGTCAAAGGGACTCTCCATGTTGGCCATGGACACCCCCCCCCCACTCAGGTGGGGAGTTTTCAAAAAAGCGGTCGCGCTCAGCCAGACGACTGCTTTTATGCAGGACTGTGGGAGATGCTGGGTCTTGACGGGCCCTATGGCACGGTGCTACGCGACTTGCATTCAGCATCTCCATGTGCAGGTTCATGCACAGAACGATTTCCTTTAGTATACGGCGTCAGCAAAATTCAGGAGTATTACCAAATGCCTGTAAAGTGTAAACCGTTTGCAATCACCTAGTTGCAAACATCTTCATGAATACCACTTAGGTTGGGAAATGTCTGGACTTTATTCTGAAGTCCCCTTTCCTTGTGACACTCCAAAATGAATATTAAGGGGAAAAGAGCATAACAGTGAAAGGTGGGGCGTGGTGTGGCCAGACCGCGCTCGTCAGAGAGTTGGACTTGCTGGTCACCTAACTGACTCATCAACACCCCCGTGTAGACAAGTTGGTTTTCGGTGAGAGTAATATGGTTGTCATGGCCGATTTCAACCCCTTTGAAATGTGGAAGCTCAAGGAATGTTTTTATGCCCAAATCATTGTGAACAAGGCAGTCGACATTACCCAAAGAGAGGACAGTGCAAAGGTGAGCTAGGGATATAGGGGTGGGGTGGGTTGTAGGGCGTACGTGATGTGGCGCTCGTCGCGCAATTTACCCTCATCCCACCACAAGGTACACCGATCACACACGGGACAGAGAGTGATTTGAACTTTTTTACCCAATCGCAGATTCACTTCCAACTTTTTACCCAATCTCAGATCACTTCAACTTTTACCCAATCTAGATACCTTAGCGTGCATATCAAGCACATTCGTTGAGATCGATTTTGTTTCATGCTGAATTCATCCCACTTCCACTCATCTACATTATAAAACACACCTTTGAAATGATAAGGTCATGGCTCATGAGAAAACTGCGGGGGGATTTGATGTGGGGTGGGGGTTGGTGTGGAGTGTAAGGTGTCTATGACCTAAATGGGATTAGTCATATTATCAGACGCATTACCTGACCATTTTGTTGAGCCCCAATGTTCTTCTCTGTCTCTCTCTCTCTCTCTCTCTTCTTCTCTCTCTCTCTCTCTCTCTCTCTCTCTCGCTCTCTCTCCTCTCTTGGTCTCTCATTGTTGCGTGAGTGAATCAAGCTTCAAGACATTCTTCTACTCACCGCAGATGAAGAAGTATCAATACGTTGGGCAGATCCAGATGCTGCCTTTCAGACCGGGCGCTAACAGCATGGAAAGACTGGGGACACTGACATAGTTCGTTGCATTCATGAAACTGCAGTATAAGAGGGCGCATTATATCAACAACTGTGATAGGGTTGTCTTACTATAGCGGACAGGTACAGTTAGCCAAATCAAAGCCTTCGACAGGAAGCTACTTCGCTGGATAACGCTGAAAAACTCAGACTAAATAGAGTTCCGTTCCACTCGTGCACGGGGCAAAATCAAAACGCACAACATTGTAGATTGTACACAGTGTATGAACTCACCACTTCATCTCCAAATTTTTGAAAGCTCAGCATGGAAATGACCACTAGGCCATGACGGTCATATCCTTAACGTGCTGGGTTTTCCAAAATGAAGCCATACCAGAATATTCCCATGGAGGCGTTTCTGTGTTCGAGTTCTACGAGTTGTTAAGTCTGTCTACTGCATTCTGCGGTGTCATTACATCTCCTAGTCTCCCGGTTTGTACAGGGTTTGAACGGTGCCTGGGCTGGTTCCGGTTTCCCTTGCCTGGTGTAACCTGTCTGTACTTCGGCTGTTGTGTAACAATAAGGCGGTTGTTTCAGGAAAAAATATGCCAGCATGCTTCCGGTTTGTTGCCCTGAAAATTGCTTGTCACATGAGCGCCCGCAAGTTTCTGCTGGAACTAAGATTTTGCAAATCAGACAGATCACAAAATAATGTATTCTTGTCTCAGGACATTATTCCCAATTGTGTGTTATTAGATTCAATTTATCTCTTGTATAATGCAGTTTTTAGTGTGTCACAGATAATAAACAAACATACATTGTGCCACTGATTCGAGGAACACACAACACATGCACACACACACACACACACACACACACGACAACACACAACACACAACACCACACACCCACCACACACACAACACGCGCGCGCGCGCGCGCACGGCGGCATGCACGCATGTTCGCGACAACAGACACACACACACATACACACACACACACACACACACACCACACACCCACACACACACACACACACAACACACACACAGCGAGAGAGAGATGAGAGAGAAGAGACGAGAGAGAAGGGAGAGAGAGAGGGACGAGACAGAGACAGAGACAGAGAGAGATCACTAGGTATTACTGCTTACTCTACCAGAAAAGGACACTTGGGTGCTCACTTGACCACTCTTCCTCTCATGTATGACGAGAGAGAGAGAGAGAGAGCGAGAGAGAGAGAGAGAGATGAGAAGAGAGAGGAGAGAGATGAGAGAGAGAGAGGGGGAGGAGAAGAGTAGGGGAGGAAAAGAGCGAGAGAGAGAGAGAGAGAGAGAGAGAGGGGGGAGGGGGAGAGAAAAGGATCATGATGAAAGAGTAAGAATAACTAGATGAAAAAGAAAGAAAGAAAAGACAATCCGGAAAGAAAGAAGAAAGGGAATATTAGTGATTTTTGTATCTATATGAAAAACGTTTGTCCAACATGAAAGTGCATGTTCATTCGTGCCTTATTTTCACAGTAAAGAACATAGATGCAATGCATTTTCCATCTTTACATTATTTTATGAAAATGGGGGTTTGTGTCGGAATGGGATGTTACAGCCTGATAAGAACAGCTGAAACAAAATATTTAGCTCCTATGTTTTTTTGTTTGTTGTTTTGTTTGGTCTCTTCTCTCTCTCTCTCTCTCTCTCTCTCTCTCTCTCTCTCTTCTCCTCTCTCTCTCTCTCTTCTCTCTCTCCTCTCTAAGGGTTATCTCTCTATCTCTCTCTCGCTCGCTCGCTCTCTGGGGTTCACTCTTCCTCATTGGCAAAAACAGTTGACACTGCTGACAGGATTCATGACATCAAAGTGATTTTCACTGATTGACTTTTATTCAACTTGAACGAGCACCCGATCGTCATCACACTCAAAGCAGATTTAACTTTTCGCTCCGATTTGATGAGATGTGTTCTTGAAATTTAAGGCCCCACGAGATTTGAGAAGAATCATGCTCTTTTGGCCATTAACAATGCGTTGAAAGGGCATACAATGTCATGGTAGGCTTGATGTCGTCCTGTTTGACTCTTGTTCTTTTTGTCCCAACTGCAGTGGAAACGTGGTTGGAGCAAATCAGGGCCTGGATCTTGTGGGGGAAGCTGCCAATCTTCGGTGTACAGGCCTTAATTTTACTTTCACTGGAGCATTGTTTCTTTGGGGACAGCCGTGTACACAATACAGAATGGACGTCAGTCGACTTACAGTGAGTTGAGTGAATTGGAGTGGAGGGACATTGGACTAAAATACAAGACATCTGTGTGTCTTTTTTATGCGATCCCCGAACATGAAAATGAAGCCTCAATAACGTGCAATGATCTAATCAAACGCGATCAAAACAAGACACAGTGGAACTGTCACAAGGATACTGTCTTTTGTCATAGTCCACAGAAGCAAAACAGAAAGCAATATTGGTGGATGCACATTTTATAAAAAAAGAAACACCATTCTATTACAGAAAGTAAGCTTTGACGAGTGAAATATTCATTGGGGGAGAATTTTCCCTTTCACTGGAGCGACATTAGACGAAAAAGACTGTACCACAGTGAAGTCAGCAAGAAAGGAAAATAAAAACACGACAATGGGATGGTTTTTGGTTATTCAGTTGTAGAGGGAAAGCGTTTTGGTTGGCAACACGATAAAAAAAAAAAGAAAAAAATAAAAAAAAAATACTAATAATAATTAATAATAATAATAATAATAATAATAATAAAACCAATTCAACAAAAACACGGACAGGAAATCAGTTTGATATGAATGTAAAGAGAAATCATTGTGAAGAAAGATTTCATACAAACACATATAACTAACAAAAACTTTAAACAAAATCACTGTTTCTGTTGCGTTTATCATAAGAATTATATTCACATGTGGGTGAACATTGTTCTCGTGAACGCATGGCTGGAGAATGCGGGGTGGTATGTCAGTCCAGTTAGCGTGCACGTGGACGGTGTCAAGGAGTTGTGGACCCAGTGGGCCAATGATGTGTGTTTTCAGTGGCGCCGTAATTGTTACTCAGCAAGTGTGTGAAATATTGAATTATAAACAAAGCTTGCTCTTTTGTCTTAGATTGTCGAAATAGGGGGAGATAAGCATTCATATCTGCAGTGGTAGATAATTCTGCCTAATAAAGTATGTGATGGAGTGGGTGAATGGGAGAAAAACTATAATAACTTGTTTCTCAAAATGCGCTAGCTTTGTTTTATAATTCAAATTGTTCTTGCAGTTCATTGCAACACCAAGCTGCCTTGTTAGTGCTGGAAGGTGCTCGGTTACTTATCTTGGAATTTATTAGTTGTTGTAATTTAGTCCCTTGCTGATTCCTTCCAAGAAGGGCCCTCTGCACTTGGTCTTAAAGAGGTTATCGTTTATAATTATTTTCTAATTTTCACAAGAAAATGTAGCTTGGTTTGCTCTTTTATGATTTTCTTTTGCTTCTTAGGTGGCACCTTTGGTTAGTTTTTTGAGAAAACTCAACAACATACTACGGTATTGCACACCAGCGTCGTTTCTGGATATTATCCTTTTTAAAACTGAAAGGCAGAGGAGTCATTACCACTTTCCGCGGTCATGAGGGAGAACAATCATGTGTCGAAATATCGGTATATGACCAGGCAGTTATATGTAGTGAGTTTCTTTCCTATTGGTGGATGTCTCCCCTTGGAGACTATAAGCTTGCTGAAGGCTCATTTTGAGAAGCATTTATTTATTTTTTCCCCATTCACCCATCAAGCACATACTGTTACTTAGGCAGAATATCGACCACTGCAGCTATGATGCTTATCTCCCACTATTTCTACAATCTAGACTAGAGCAAGCTTTGTTAATATTTATCAATATTTTCTTGCAGTCATTGCACTACCAAGCTGCTCTGTAAGTTGCTGGAATGGTGCTCCAGTACTTATTTCTTGGAATTTATTGGTTTGTTTGTATCATATATATATTATTATATATATATATATATATATATATATATATTATTATATACTTACAGAGCAGGTGTGCTCTTTTCTTAATTTTCCATGATATGTTGTAATCTATTTTTCTTATCTTTAAGCTTCCAAATATGTTTTACTTAATTCTGTTTTTGTTTTACTATTTTTCATTTTTAAGGAACTGTTTATGGTTTGCATATCTTGTTTTAAGTGGTTTGCCGTAATCCCTATGTATGTTTCTTTATCACTGTCTCGTTGTTACCGTAGTGTAGGACAATGTTGTTGGAGAGGCTTTTGTTATTCAGAGGGCACTGGTCTTTTTTGTGCAATTACAAGATTTCCTTTCGTCACCTCTTTGGTTGTAGTATTTTTGGTTTTATTTGGAAGAATCAATTATATTTTTAAGGTTGGGCATGCACGAAGGCGTTGCTTGACGGTCGTTTTTATTTGAATATTTTAGATAGTAACATGTTTTTTGGGAATGAGTTTTTAGGATTCTGGGACTTTCTTTTCCTACGTTAGTTTTTGTTCCTCCGTATATGGAGGTTGTACCATATAAATTTTTCTTTTCCTGTTTTTTTTTTTAAAATTGCTGTTCATGTTATTATCTGGGTTGTATTGTTAATTTGTCGGGGTAGCACTTTTTTCTAGCGCTCTTGGTATTTGCTGCTGCACTGTTAAATTCTTTCTCATTGCATGATAGTTTAGATACTCTTTTGTTTAGACCATTAGTATGGATTTTCATAATGGAGGGATGGATGGTTACTTTTGTGTCTTACGTAGACAGGTATGTATTTTTAGGTGTTTTGTATGGTTTGTATGTGTGTGTTCCTTAAGGTCTAATGTTATGTCTAAATAATTTTACTATTTTTTTGTTGGCTTCATCACTGTTGATTTGTAGGTTGTGGCTTTGAAAAGTTATACAAAGTTCTTTTTTTTGTTTTCAATGATTTTTGGTTTATTGTTTAACATGGCAAGGCCATCATCTCTGTATAAGCCAAATGTTTACCAAGTATTTTCTGTATATGAGACAACTTGAAAAGTCAACTAATTCACAAGTTTCGCTCCCTCTAAGATCCCATCGTGACATCGAATGTGGAGTTTCTTGGTTTTTTTTTATCCAGTTTCATTGTTGCTATGGAGAAAGGGTTTTTTAGTGTGGAAAATGATTTCATCTTCAGAATTCTGTGATATTTTCTATATTTGTGGAAACATTTGTGCTTTAGAAGTAAGTTCCTCATCGATAGAGGATAGAAATCCACTATGTCAAAGTACTGACCACGTATTTTTCTGTTTGTTCAATTCTTTAAACATTGGATAACTTCATAACTTTATTCAGAGATTGTATTCGTTGTTGGTTTTTATGTCCTCTGTTGCTTTTTTTTCAGGATTTTTTTGCTAATTTTGCTAATTCGGATTTTGATGGGTTTTATTAGTCTACATCGTAGTGTTGTTGTGGAAGTTAGATTTGTGGTCTATAAGGTTTATAAACGCTTCTTTTATTGCTTTGCTTCTATCCTATACCTAAATCCTTCCATCTGGTGCACAAGTTCTTTTCTTTTTTGCAGATGCTGTCATAGTAGTTTATTCAGCTTTTTTAAACTAGTTTTTTGGTATTTTTGTTGAGGGAGTTGAGAGTCCTCATTAGGTTCCATTTATAGAATTTGCTTGTCTTGTCAGCCTTTATGAATATGTTTTTGTCATTTGGTATTTGTTTAATGTTATTATTCAATCTTTGTTTGGAAGTTTATTATGTGGTTTTTAAATTTCAATATTAGCTATTAGTTTTTTCAGGGCTTTCTTCAAAAGGTTTCATTTCCTCTATTTCAGGTGGAGTCTCCAGACTTAAAACCCATAAGTTTTTTTTATCTTCCTTTTTGGCCATCTGGATTCAAAAAGAAGAACGCTTTCCATCTCATATTGCGCACAAATATTTCAGTCTGCTCTATGAGTTTTCTTATGATAGTTGTGGGATTAAGAAAAAAGGTATATTTTTGGTGGACTGCCGAAGTTAATCTTCTCCATTTTAAATTTAGATTCTGCAGGCCACAGTGCTCACGTGAGGAGCAATCAATAAATTTAGAGCCATAACGCCCACAACAGAACGCCAAAAACGATGCTAACAGCAGGGAGCGACATACCGTTTAAAATAAGGTTTTAAATGAAGAGGTAAAACCGACAAAATTGTTTCGAGCTGAATGCTCTCTTCAGGATGTACAATCAGGGCACGCCACCGGTTTATATAGTGTGTTGTGTGGGTTGCGTGAGCTCTGCGCGTGTGGCACGGGCCTGTAAGATTTTTCTTTTTTTGGGGGCGCACGTTCAGGGGGGACGTGCCTAAGGAATGGTGCATTGACAAAGATTTCCATTTATGCCTGCAAATTGTTTACCATTTCTACTTTAGAGTTCAGGATGTAGATGGGGTTCACATAATATCAGCCACTTTTCTGTGGATGGTACATAAGTTGCATTTTTTAAAATGTTGTTGTTGGTGTTCTCTTTTTATAATTTTCCATGATCTGTTGAAATCTATTTTTTGTATCTTTAAGCTTCAAATATGTTTACTTAATTCTGTTTGGTTTGATATATTTTTCATGTCACTATCTAAAATATTCAATAAAACACCGTCAATAGTATCGGATTTAAAGGCTTCTTTTATTGCTGTTGCTTCTATCCTGTCACCTAAATCATTCTGGTGCACAAGTTCTTTTTCTTTTTTTCTGATAGGTTGTCATATGTGGTCTTATCAGCTTTTTTTTATAATTTTTTGAATATTTTTGTTGCGGAGTTGATGAGTTCTATTAGGTTTCCATTTTATTGAATTTGTTTGTTCTTATCGCCTTTATGAATATTTTTTTGTCATCTGCGATTTGTTTTATGTTATTAATTCACTGTTGTTTGCGAAATTGTTTTGTGGTTTTTCTGAACTCAATTTAAGCTATTAGTTTTTTCATGCTTTCTTCAAAAGGTTTTCATTTTTCTTATTGTAGGTGGGCGATCTCCATGACTTAAAACCATAAGTTTCTTTTATCTTCCTTTTTGGCATTGGTTCAAAAAGAAAAAACGCTTTCCACCTCATGTTGCGCACAAATGTTTAAGTCTGCTCTATGAGTTTTTTTCTTGTAGAGTTGTGGATTGGAAAAAAGGTATTTTTGGTTAGACTGCCAAAGTTAATTCATCTCCATATTAAATTTCGGATCTGCTAGGCACAGTGCTCAACGTGAGGAGCAATCAATAAAATCAGAGTTTAAAAAGCCACTCGACGTAAAAGTGCCTCAACGAGTAGGGAGGGACATACCAGATTTTAAAATATGATTTTAAAAGTAAAAAGATAAAACCTACAAGCTTGTTTCAAGCTAACCCGCTCTCCATAGCAACAGTTAAATTGGATAAAAAAACCAGCCAGAAATTCCCCATTCGATGTCACGATGGGATTTATGATGGAGCTGAAACTTTGTGAATTAGTGGACTTTTTCATGTTTGTCTCATATCAGAAAATACTTGGTTAAAACAGGGTTGGCTTATACAGAGAGGACGGTCTGCCACGTTAAACAATAACAAAAACCATTGAAAACAAGGAAAAAAAGAACTTTGTAAAAATTTCAAAGCCATACCTACAAATCACTGTAGAAGCCACACAAAAAAATCAAGTAAATTATATAGACATAACATTAGACCTTAAGGATCATACATAGAAACCATATAAAAAACCTACTGACACACCTGTCTACGTAGGACATCAATATTAACCACCCACCCTCCATCTTAAAACCATACTAATGGTAAAACAAAAGATTATAAATGTCATGCAATGAGAAGAATTTAACAGTGCACGCAGCTGAATATCAAGAGCGCTGTAAAAAGTGGAAACAACTACAATTAAAATACAACCCAGATAACAACATGAACAGCAACCGTGAAAAACAGGAAACAAAAAATTATTTGGTTACAACCTCCATATGAGGGAAGAAACAAACCTACGTAGGAAAGAATTCCTAGAAATCCTTAAAACACCATTCCCAAAAGAACATTTACTATCTAAAAATATTCAACAAAAATGCCGTCAAGGACTATCATACTTGTGTATGCCCAACCTTAAAAATCTAATGATTTTCAATAAAACCAAAAACACACAACCAAAGGGGTGATGAAGGATATCTTGTATTGAACAAAAAAGACCAGTGCCCTCTGGATAAATAAATGTCCTCTACAACATATTGTGTAAAGCTACGGTAACAACAGACAGGATAAAGAAACATACATAGGAATACGGCAAAACCACTTAAAAACCAGATATGCAAACTATTAAACAGTCTTTTCAAAAATGAAAAATATAAAAACAAACAGAATTAAGCAAATATATTGGGAAGCTGAAAAATAAAAATAGATTACAACATATCATGGAAAATTATAAAAAGACGCAACACATACAACAACAGTTCTAAAAAATGCAACTTATCTGTGTACTACCATGAAAAGTGGCTGTTATTATGTAAACCCCACCTGCATCCTGAACTCTAAAGTAGAAATGATAAACATTTGCAGGAATAAATGGAATCTTTGTCAATGGCACATCTCCGTAACACGTCCCCCCATGAACGCGCCCCCAAAGAAAAAACCCGGCAGGTACGTGCACACGCACAGAACTCACACGCCCACACACCAAAATAAATAACACCGGTGGCGTGCCCAAAATGTATACCCTGCAGGAGAGCGTTTTTAGCTTGAAAACAAGTGGTAAGGTTTTATCTCTTCATTTTTAAAAATTCTGAGTGGCTTTTTACTCTGATTATATATATATTATATATATTATATATATATATATTATATTTATATATATTTATTATATATAGTTATATATATCCCCATTTTTAAAATTCAAATTCTTGGCCAAATCATTATATAATGATGGAAGAATTCTTAACCTTACTTGTTTTCCCATACTAATTGTTCAGCATTATATTGTTTGGTCATTCAGTGGACGATTGCAGCTCGTAGGAGGATCCAAGGAAAGTTGTTCTACTCATTTTCAGCGAATGATTTAATGCTTGGGTTATTGAACAGCCAGAGGCTGACACTCAGACTGTTCCATAGTATATTTTTATCTTCTTGCATCCTTAACTGGATCCTCAAGCTTGATGCTCAAAGATTATCCCCTACATTTTTATACGGTTTGCATAATGTTTTTATTTTTCAGCAACCTTTTTACCTTACACACTTTCGTTTTATTTTATTTACTACCTTTCGCTGGCTTGCTTTGGGGGTTCTCTTGGATTCTTCTGTGAAACCTTGGTGGTGAGAACACACAGAAGTACGGACTGTGGTGTGTCTCTGACGAAGAGCACAGACATAATCAGCCGTGATCTCCCTGATGAGTTCCCATCCAGCGGAGAAGGCCTAGAAGCCGGCAATCTATCAGATATGGATCTGCCTTCGAGAGGTGATTGCGATGGTTCCCGCATGCAGCTAGTGAAGGGTTTTCATTGTTAATAATATACCCTCCCCCCACCCCTTTTTATTTTTTATTTTTTTTAAATATATTTTTAAATTTAAATCTTTGCCTAATCATTACAAATGATGGAAGAAAGAAATTGTTAACCTACACTTGTTTTCCCCCACTACTTAATTGTCAGCATTATATTATATTATATATATATATCTATATATATAGTATTATATATATATAATTTAGAGGTTGCAAAAAGTAAAGTTGGATGCACTCTCTAAATTTTAGCAACGGAGTGTGAAAAACAGGATGATGTTTGTCTGGAACTTTGGGGAGGTCCTTTGTTTTTTACGTGGAATTCGGGTTTTAAATCATTGGAAGGGTGACTCCAGAGTGTACCATTGTACATTGAATCTTCCATTCTGTACTCTATAACCCAGTTAATTATATTTAACATAGCTGTGCGCCCGCAACTTTAGATAAATCTGACAAGATGCATCGTTTGCTTCTTGGGGAAGGAAAAACAGTTATTTAAGAGGCGAAGGAGATATTTTTTGTTTGCGTTTATAACAGAGGACATTGGTTGTACATATTTGGCATTATTTTGCTACTGTCGATATGTTTATTGTTTGTAAGGACCTCGCGTATAGAGCAAACATTGCATTTATGTGGCATATATTAAGAAAACTGCACACAGGTTTTTTTGTTTTTTGTTTGTTTGTTTGTAATTTTTTGTTGTATTACTAAAACATCTTTAAGTGGCAAGTTACATCAATAGTTCAGTATGAAGCCGATGTATAGGGTCTGGCATGGGCTATAAAGAAACGAAATCAAAGAATAGTTGATCTGTTTGCTTTTAAAACGATTCGTTAGAAATTCAGTCGATGCGCGCCCGGGATTTTGTATATTGAGAATAGGTGGTTTATGCTATCCACCTCAACTCATATTTTCGGCGTACTAGCAATTGGTTTTGGGGAAACACATGGGATTTATGAAGGATATACAACGACATATTATAAGAAACAGGATTTCCGAAAGGGGGAGAGAAGAGAGAAAGATGCATCATCGGTGTTGCTCAACCAGTCACGACTGCAAATTCCAAACAGACTATGAACATGACCAAAATGAAATATCCATGTGTTGTGGAAAGGTTTCGCTATCACCGTGACATGAAGTCACAGAACAAAGATGGGATGTGTGAGATTGATCTGAATGAGCAGCAGTGCCACTTGCATCGGAGATAACGATGTCGGAAGACCCAGGCCAGGATTTAATCCACAGTGCAAGGACATTCCACGCTTGTTGGTTCGGATGAGGAATTTTGCACAGGCTCCCGATGCCAGTGCGCAGAAAACTCAACCTGCACGAGCAACGAAACGGAAGATGGGGAGAAATGGATGCAAAAATCGTCGAAGACTTGATGCACTGGTAGAGGAAAAGCACCCTGGCACTCAAAAACTTAGCCACCATGTGGGGACAATGTGTATGCCAATGTAGAGGCGCCTTTGGAGCAAAACTACCCAAAGAGAAAAACACCTTCCAAGAAATCCAGGACGCAAGAAGAGATGGACAAGATCAGGGTCCAAAAGAAAAACCTCAAGAAGCAAATGAAGACCGCATGCCAGCTGAAAAACAAGGCTTGGAAAAACTCTGGAAAGACCTGACAGCAAAACACAGCGCCCTCAGCAAAGCGGAATCTGCGAGGAAGAGGAAGAGCAAAAAGAAGAAGACACAAAAGCGCTTCTTCAGAGACCCCTTCCAGTTTGCCAGAACACTGTTTGAGCAGCCAAAATCTGGGACCCTAAGTGTGGACAAAGGAGTTCTTGAGCAGCATCTGAGGAAAACATACTCTGACTCACAGAGCAAAGCACCACTCGACATTCAAGGTCTGGTGTGGCCAACCAACCCTGAGGAACAGTTCAATGACAAGCCTCCAACGTTGGCGGAAATCAAGAAGGTGGTCGACAAAGCCAGAGCCAAATCATCACCAGGGCCAAACGGAATACCTTACCAGCTGTACAAGAAATGTCCCAAGGTGCTGGAGTGGCTCCACAGGCTGCTGCGATCAGCTTGGAGAAACCAGAAGATCAGCGGCCAGTGGATGACGGCAGATGGTGTGTACATCCCCAAAGAGCAAAACTCAAGTTACATCAGCCAGTTCAGGCCAATATCACTACTGAGACGTCGAAGGGAAAATCTTCTTCTCTGTCATGGCAGCAAGACTGACCAAGTACCTCATGGAAAACAAGTACTTGGATGTGTCAGTCCAGAAAGGTGGCATCCCAGGCGTGGCTGGCTGTGTAGAACACGCCACAATGATCTGGGACGCAATCCAAAGAGCAAAAACAGAAAAGAGAGACCTGGACGTAGTGTGGCTTGATCTGGCAAACGCATATGGATCTGTACCCCATGAGATGATACAGTTGGCTCTTGAGATGTACCATGTGCCAACGAACATCCGCGACATGCTCAAGAAGTACTTGAATGGCTTCTCAATGCGGTTCTCTACCAAGGAGTACACAACAGATTGGATCAACTTGGAAGTGGGCATTGCAATGGGCTGTGCAATGTCCCCAATACTGTTCGTGTTGGCAATGGAAGTCATATTGAAAGCAGCAACAAGCAACGCAGGACAAACAGACCTTGGCGATGGATACAAGATGCCCCCTCTCAAGGCCTTCATGGATGACACTACAGTGATTTCATCCAGAGAAGACGAGACACGTCATGTGCTGGAGAGGCTGGACGACATAGTTGCCTCACCCAGAATGAAGTTCAAGCCAAAGAAATCATGGAGTCTCTCACTGAGGAAAGGAAAAGTGGCCGACTCTGTGGTCTTCAGGTTGCCAACCAGGCCATTCAAACAGTCACAGAAGAGCCAGTCAAGAGCCTTGGAAGTGGTAATGATGATACGCTGAAAGACACACAAAGAGCAAAAGAAACCAAACAGATGTCGGAAGAAGGCTTGGAGACCATTTACCAGTGTGGGCTCCCTGGCAAATACAAA
>JAFLJL010019030.1:0-7500 GCA_018398815.1 Conus ventricosus
TCTTGATTCCTCGCCACAGAGAGCAATCTCGATTCCTCGCCACAGAGAGAAATTTCGATTCCTCGCCACAGAGAGCAATTTTGATTCCTCGCCACAGCGAGCAATCTCGATTCCTCGCCACAGAGAAAAATTTCGATTCCTCGCCACAGAGAGCAATTTTGATTCCTCGCCACAGAGAGAAATTCGCGTGGGAGTTACCAATATCGTCAAGTTCACGGGGCCTGTCGTTGGACGGGCGTGGTGGGGCCCTCTGGACGGAGAACTCACTGGACGGACGTGGTGGGACCCTCTGGAGGGAGAACTCACTGGACGGACGTGGTGGGCCCTCTGGAGGGAGAACTCACTGGACGGGCGTGGTGGTGCCCTCTGGAGGGAGAACTCACTCGTGCTGGTTCTGGGGTTTAGTAAGTGGTGTCCTGTGTACGCTGAATCAGAGCACAGCAGACATAACTGAATCCCCCCACCCAAGTGACTCAGCAGCAGTGCAGTGTCTCCTGTGGGGGGTTGCCTCAGAACATTTGGATACCACCTGAAATATCACTAAATGACTACATGTCACTTGCACACTTTGCTCGTGTACAAATGAGCTGTTCACCGGTCATAGAGTGTTTATGTATGCAACATTATGTTCCAGTGTGTGTGTGTGTGTGTGTGTGTGTGTGTGTGTGTGTGTGTGTGTGTGTGTGTCTGTCTGTCTGTCTGTCTGTCTGTCTGTCTGTCTGTCTATCTCTGTGTCTGTGTGTGTGTATGTGTGTGTGCGCGTGCGCGCACGCGCGCGCGTGCGTGTGTGTTGTGTGTGTGTGTGTGTGTGTGTGTGTGTGTGTGTGTGTGTGTGTGTGTGTGTGTGTGTGTGTATGTGTGTGTGTGTGTGCGCGAGTGTGCAGTGTGCGTGCATGCATGTGTGTGTACGTGTGTGTGTGTGTGTGTGTGTGTGTGTGTGTGTGTGTGTGTGTGTGTGTGTGTGTGTGTGTGTGTGTGTGTGTTGGCATCAAAGGTATGATGGTGCAGAGATTAGAAGATGGGATAACAACAAATGTAATGAATATAAAGAACATTTAGCAAATTACAATGCTGATGAAATTGTAACTTTATTTGAACAAGGCACAATATCAATCAGTGAAATGAATAAGCGGTTTTCGTCAATTCTTGTTGATTCAGCGAAGGATACATTTGGTACTTACTCTAATACTTACAATAATAGATATTCAACGAGGCAGAATCAAAGCTGGTTTGATAAGGAGTGTAAAGTTTCTCGAAGCCAGTACTTTAAAGCAAAGCAAAAAGTTAAATGTTCAAATACTGTGCCCAGTCTAAATAATCTTGCTGCTAAAAGCAAAGAATATAAAAATGTTTTGAGACGATCTGAAAGAAGAGCAACGAGAAAATGGCACAGAGAATTGCGAGCTTTAAAAACTAGAAATCCAAGGGATTATTGGAGGAAAATTAAAGGCAAAAAAGCTTCATCGTGTCCTATACCTCTTGAAGAGCTTAAAAATCATTTCCAGTCCCTTAATCAAAATACTGGATGTAATGATATCATTTTTAGTAACGAAGTATCTGAAGGAAATATCAATCTAGACATTTTAAATGATTCAATTACTGAGGATGAAATTGAAAGAGTCATTAAATGTTTAAAGAATAATAAAGCAGCAGGAGTTGATTTAGTAAGGAATGAATATATAAAGAATAGTGTTCCTTATATGACAAAGTTTTATTGTTTATTGTTTAATCGTGTTTTGGATTCTGGTATTATACCAGAAGATTGGGTGACAGGGTTAATTGTACCACTCTATAAAGGCAAAGGAGATCAACAAGACTGCAATAACTACAGAGGGATAACACTGTTAAGTTGTGTAGGCAAATTATTCACGTCAATTCTAAATAGCAGACTTACTTATTTTGTTGAAATGAATGGACTTATTTCAGAAAACCAAGCAGGTTTTAGACGCATGCATTCAACGCTTGACCATGCTTTTGTTCTTAAATCATTGATTGACATGTTTGCAATCAACAATGGAAAATTATACTGTGCTTTTATTGATTACAGAAAGGCATTTGATTCTATTTGGAGACATGCTTTATGGCACAAACTGTTGAGTCAAGGCATATCTGGGAAAATTCTGCACGTTGTAATCAATATGTATGATCAAATAAAATCGTGCATTTTTCTAAATGGTCAAAAATCAGAGTTCTTTGGCAGTTTTAGGGGAGTTCGTCAAGGAGAAAACCTTTCACCCTTATTGTTTTCATTATTTTTAAATGATCTACAACAGTTCCTTATTGACAATAACTGTTCTACTCTAGAATATGATTTAACGCAAGAGTTAAAACTTGAACAGTTTATGATTGATTGATTAATTTAACGTCTGTTCACAACAATGGTGATATTAGACTAGAAATAAAACCAATCCAAAAAAATAAAAACACACACACACAAAAAAAAAAAAAAAAAAAAAAAAAATTAAAACGGGCTGTGTAAGAGTTTGTGTCTGTGTTTGCGCGCCGCGCGCGCGCGCGCGTGCGCGCGCGTGTGTGTGTGTGTGTGTGTGTGTGGTGTGTTGTGAGTGTGTTGTGTGTGTTGTGTGTGTGTGTGTGTGTGTGTGTGTTTGTGTACTGTGTGTGTGTGTGTGTGTGTGTGTGTGTGTGTGTGTGTGTGTGTGTGTGTGTGTGTGTTTGTGTACTGTGCGTATGTGTGTGTGTGTGTGTGTGTGTGTGTGTGTGTGTGTGTGTGTGTGTGTGTGTGTGTGTGTGTGTGTGTGTTAGTGTGAATATGCACTCATGTGTGAAAGGCTACGTATAAACATTCATACAATAACTATAAATGATTTAATGTTTACAATAAATTTGCAAGTATAGTGCTGGATAAAACTGATGCAATTTGTATCATTTCTTCGCTGTAGATTATATCATTTAAAGATCTCATTTTTGCTACATCTATCCCAGATATGTTGTATAACAAGGATAGCAATGGGCAATCAAAAAGAATATGTTCAATTGATATTGAATGACCACAAGCACATTCTACATTTTTTGAAAATTTAGTCTTCCATGAATTTAATCGAATTTTGTAAATGAGACTAGACAAGGATCTCGAACACGGTAATATTTTTGACTTTGAAGGAAGCTTTTCTGTCATTATACGACTTTCTAACATCGAATTTATTTCATGTTTTTCTAATTGTAGTGTACTGTCAGGATTTTTTCTAGTAGCTCCTTCTTTCGCTGCTCTATCAGCCATTTCATTCCCCCAAATACCACAGTGAGATGGAATCCAACAAAATTCTACATTAATACCTTTACATATAATTGAATGTATTAAGTATTTTACGTCAAAATATCAAGTCTTTTCGAACTTTTGCATTCCAGTTTTGCAGACTGTAAAGAACAGATTTGAGTCAACACAAAGTAAAATGCTATAAATCGCAGTATCAATATCAACTATGAAGGATAAGGCCATAAGAATTGCATATAGTTCTGCAGTAAATACAGAAAAACCTTTTCCTAGACAAAATGACTTTCTTATCTTGAAAGCAGGAATAGCAAATCCAGCCCCTGTGTATGATTCCAAAACTGAACCGTCTGTAAAAATCTTTAAATGATTTGGATACTTATTTTCTAGATGTTCTTTTGCTTCAACGGATATAAGATTGATGTTATCCTCTTTTTTTAGAGTTGTATAATCTGTATCGAATCTAGCAGAAATATGCTCCCATTGAGGAATAATGGGTATTATGGGACTACTTGAGATTGATGTAATATCAATATCACAACTCTTAAAAAGATCATCTGTATAGTTTCTAATAGGTTGAAGATATGAAATGTTTTGCGCTCTTTTCGGGAAATCCTGTCTCTTGAGTCAAGAAAAATGTCATTTGTCACTGAATTAGAAACTGAAAGACATCTAGTCACATACTTTGCGGTGGCCAACTTCCGTTGGTCCTCAAGAGTTAACAGATTAGCTGCTCTGTATGTTTTGAGCGTATTTGTGTGTACTGGCACACCAAGTGCCAACTTAACAGCCTTACTATCTATGCTTTGTAATTTTTTTAGTAGCGTCTGTGGAGCTGAGAAATAAACCTCTTGACCATAAGTTAATTTCGATCGAACTAAACTGGTAGCAAGGTGTAAAAGTGTTTGAGTATCTTGTCCCATGACTGAGCATTAATTATTTTGAGGAAATTTAATCTTTGTCTATGCTTTACTTATTATGTGTTCAATATGATATCGCCACTTTAACTTTGGGGTTAAATAGACTCCTAAAAATTTTACAGCTTTTGAATATTTAAGAGTGTTGCCTTTTATAACAAGCTGAGGAGGATGCTTTGGAGCATCACCATTAATAAAAAGCATTAATTGTGTCTTTTCTCCGAAAGTTCTAAACCATTTTCTTTCATGTATAAATCTAACTTATCTAGCTCAACTTGGTATAGTTTTTGAACATGTGTAATAACTCTCTTATTTGTTTGTTTTCTGACGTTTGTATTCATCCATATAGCAATGTCATCAGCATATTGAACGAGATGGATATTGTTAGATGGAACGTTTGGGAGATCATGATAAGAATAGTAAAAAGAACTGGAGCAATGATAGATCCTTGAGGAATTCCAATATCAATATCCTTGAATGACGAATAGCATGTGCCAATTCTTGTACAAATAGATCTCCCAGACAAGAAACATTTTACAAATTGATACATTGCTCCACTAATTCCAATATGTTTTAGCTTATAAAGCAGTCGAGCATGCCATACACTATCATAAGCTTTTCTAATATCAAAAAAAGTAGCAAGTGTACTTTTTCTTCTGGAAAACTGTTTTTTAACTTGATTCGTAATTTTGACCAGATGATCAGTTGTACATCTTCCTTTCCTGAAACCTTCTTGGTTGTTTGGAATAATATTGTTCTTTTCGCAGAAATGTAAAATACGACGTTCAACAATTTTTTCCAATATCTTACCAACTTGCGATGTTAAAGCTATTGGACGATAACTGCCAATTTCGGATCTACGTTTACCTTGCTTTGGAACTGGTATTACAACCGTCCTCTTCCAGATAGTAGGGAGAGTTCCATTTAACCAACATTTTTGGTAAAATGAGAGAAGTAATTGCTTCCAAGATAAAGGCAAATGGCAGAGCAATTGATATGAAATACCGTCGATGCCAACAGCAGTGGTATTGCAAGTAAAACACTCCAATGAATCATTAAATTCCTCAAAGGTTATAAAAGAGTTTAAGTAATGATTTTCATCTGGAGGAGGATCACAATAAATATGTTTTTTCTCTTCCTCTTCTCGGTAGCTACTTATATTTGATGTAAGACTTGATGATGAATTATTCTTTGAAAACACTTCAACAAATAACTCTGCTTTTTCTGCTGATGTGGGGATAGCGTTGTTATCTAATTTAATGGGATATGATGGTAAATGGCATCTGTTCTTTAATTCTTTAACCTTCTTCCATACTTTGTGCATGTCCTTTGATGTAGATATTTTTGAATGGCAAAACGTAATGAAATAGATACGTTTTGCTTTGGCCACAACTCTGTACTGTGACTTTTTGCACGTTTCATTGCAATAAAATTTTCTTCAATTCTGTCCTTTAGCCATGTTTTATAAGTTTTCTTTTTACTGCTCACTGCTTCTGCGCATTCTTCATTCCACCATCCATTTCCTCTGTACTTCTTATCATTATAGCATTTACGCTTGGGCATTGATTTTTCAGCAGCGTATAAAACAGCTTTCTGAAGTTCTCATAAAATATATCAGTGTCTTCATGTTCCATGGAATTATGATCTATTGACAATAGAGTTGACTCATAGAGGTTCCAGTCAGCACTATTGTATAAAAACTTAGGAATCATATCTTCAACTTCTTCTTCATCTTGAATCTTTTCATTTAGTGTAAGAACAATAGGGAAATGATCACTTCCTAATGTGTCTTCCTCTGTTATCCAATTAGCATTCAATGATATATCAGGAGATACTAACGTTAAGTCAATAGAGGTTGGCCTGTGATTTGAAACATCAGGAACTCTTGTTATACTTCCATCATTCAATAAAACTAATTTGGAATCCACAATATTTTCAACAAAGCGATTGCATGTTGTGATAGGGCAATCTGGTTCCCAAAACGGAGAATGTGCATTAAAATCTCCCAATATGATCCAATTTTTTTCTGAAGAAGGAAGGTGTCTTATCCAGTCTGAATTATCTGTGTTTGGGCCTTTTGGATAATATACAGAAAGTATATTTATACTAGAATCATTGCTCATTTTTAATGATAACCCGGTAATAAAAAATTCTTCTTTATCTTTAGCTGTTGAATTGAGTCTAACTTCAAAGATCCATAATTAAGGTCTGATCTAACATATATTGCAGTCTGAACTCTTTTAGTTGATGTACTACAGTTATATAGAGGAGGGTAGTAGAATCCCTTGAATTGAGGTAATTTACTTTGTTCTACATATAAAGACTGCAAAGCCAAAATACAAAAGTTGTTGGAATAAATGTAGTTCTCAAAATGAAGTAGATTTTTAACGATGGATCTACAGTTCCATTGTAGAACAGTAATATAATTGTCAACATGTTTCATAATAATGTGTTGAATAAAACGTTATAAACAGACGTTGGGCAAAAGTCAGTAAGGTTGAAATACGGGGACCCAAGGTTGTCGCGAGCACCAGGGGAAAGGCACTCTGGGGATGCGCGCAGGCCTGTAGCCGTTGCTGGATGGTCCCCGATGACCGCTGAAACCATGTCCACCGGCAGGGTATTGGGGGCGTCTCCTGTGGGGCCGTTCCCAAAAGATGCGGTGGACGTGACGCCCCAAGTTGCCAGCGAGGATGCTGGTGCCCCTGTCTGACGGGTGGATGTAGTCCTTCATCAGCCTGTGGTTCGTGGAGTCCAAGTTCTCATGGGACAGAAGGGACACGTTGTGCATGGGGAGCTCCGCAAGCAGTAAGGCGTTGAACATCTCCCGTTTGCTTTGCAGATGTCGATCCTTCACTGGGGCCACTCTACTAACAACTATCTTGGTGTTTGGATGATTTGCTTTTGCTTGTTTTACAAGTGCGGACATCTCTGACGCGACTGTCTTAGGATCTTTTCCTTTTAAAATCGTTGATCCCACAGTGAAACACTAAGCAGTCAGCAGTCTTCACCGTCTTGGTGTCGTCTAGGTTTTTTGCACAGGCCTCCAATCGGTAGGATGGTTTTGAAATCAGATGTATACCGTACGCGTACCCCAAACGACGTGGGTTTATCTTCTCCATCGTGGAATCATGGAATAGAATAACCTTAGGCAGACCAGACTGGTTGACGTCATCCCTCTTTTCATTATCTTTTGACGACATGACAGGCTTGGATTTGTGTTCTTGTGTAAAAGAATCAGCGTCATTCTTAATACGATTGACGTCACAATTCTTGCCTGACCTTGCTGGCGATGTTTTTTGCCTTTTTTGAAGGTGATTTCAAGCAGGCGGCGTATGATGGGTAAGTTTGCGG
>JAFLJL010019030.1:12500-16316 GCA_018398815.1 Conus ventricosus
TTGAGAGGTCACTATCAAGGAGAACACCAAGATCACGAACAGTGAGAGGTATAGATAGTGCCAGATCTCCTTCCTGTCTGCCTGCCTGTTTGCTCTTTCCGATGTGTTTTTAGAAGGTGAATTTCAAAGAGTTGTGCGAGTGAGGGTTTGAGGATTTTTTTGTTTTGTTTTGGAGTTTTGTTGTTGTTGTTGTTGTTGTCGTTGCTGTTGTTGCTGTTGTTCTTTATTGTTAATGACTTTCGAGTTGACTTCAAAGCGGCGACAGCCTGATATGGTCCTTTGCGGTCGGCTGGGCTATAAACAACATTCTCTGTCCGTCTGTCTGTCTGTCTGTCTGTCTGTCTGTCTCTCTCTCTCTCTCTCTCTCTCTCTCTCCTCTCTCTCTCTCTCTCTCTCTCTCTCCTGTTTCTTTGTTCGCTTGCTAGCTTGTTTGATTGTTTGTTTGTTTTGCTTTGTTGTGCTTTGTGTCTACAAAGGACATTCATTGTTTGACCGTCCACTACACTTTGACTTGGAATGTTCATTCGAGAATTGAACACGACAGCAAAAAGAAAGTAAACAAAAAAGTAAATAAGAGACAGAAGCAGGTGGCAAACAATACCAATTATTCTGTTCATACAGCAGGTGGCAAACAATACCAATTATTCTGTTCATACAGCAGGTGGCAAACAATACCAATTATTCTGTTCATACAGCAGGTGGCAAACAATACCAATTATTCTGTTCATACAGCAGGTGGCAAACAATACCAATTATTCTGTTCATACAGCAGGTGGCAAACAATACCAATTATTCTGTTCATACAGCAGGTGGCAAACAATACCAATTATTCTGTTCATACAGCAGGTGGCAAACAATACCAATTATTCTGTTCATACAGCAGGTGGCAAACAATACCAATTATTCTGTTCATACAGCAGGTGGCAAACAATACCAATTATTCTTTTCATACAGAGACAGAAGCAGGTGGCAAACAATACCAATTATTCTTTTCATACAGAGACAGAAGCAGGTGGCAAACAATACCAATTATTCTTTTCATACAGAGACAGAAGCAGGTGGCAAACAATACCAATTATTCTTTTCATACAGAAGACCTTTTACCCTCATTACAACACAGGCAAAACACTCATTGACAAAACAACATCAATGGATAAGACGTCTACACATGTCAAACCAGTAACATTTATTCGTTTCATTCAGAACACGTGTTACCCTCGTTACATACAACAGAACACGTGTTACCCTCGTTACATACAACAAAGACAAAACACCCAGTGACAAAACACCCAGTGACAAAACACCCAGTGACAAAACACCCAGTGACAAAAACCCAGTGACAAAACATCAATGGATAAGTTATCTAGACATGTCAAAGCTAAGATATGAAAAGCACAATTTTTTTAATGAGTTGGAAACCAGGCCAAGTCGTCATAAAGATGCATGTTGCTTAATTAACAGATACATTTCCTTTGACCGTATATTAGTAATGATGATCATGGTGATGATGATGGTGATGATGATGATTTTGATGATGGTGATGATGATCCTAGCAATGAAAATGATTTTTATTATAATTGCTTATTACTATTAATATTGTTAACAATTATATCAACAATGCCTATAAATGATAATGACGGGTGTTACTTTTATGCTAACATACAAAAAAAAACAACAACGATAAGAATAATATCAACATCATCGTCATCATCATCATCTCATCATCATCATCATCATCATCATCATCACCATCATCATCATCATCATCATCATCATCATCATCATCATCATCATCATCATCATCATCTTGCACACCACCATCTTTCGGAAGTTTGGTCGTTGGTATGGATGACACGTTACACATACCATGCACCCTGCGTGAGAAATAGAAAGAACGAAGGAAGTAAGGAAATTGAGAGAACGTACAATATTGACAGGATGACACGGGAAACGACTGAATGAAGCGCCAGCTGGCATGTCTTCAGTCGGCACTACCTGGGTAGGCAGCCCGTTGTTGTGAACGAGTGTGGATTGTAAAGCGCTTAGAGCTTGGTCTTTAGCCGAGGAAAGGCGCTATATAAGTATTCATAATCATCATCATCATCATCATCATCATCATCATTATCATCATAATGTCAGTAAACAAAAATCAAAGCTGCAAGAATGTTACCATTATGCCCATCGTTCATAACCGTAATCCTAAGGCTTGATATAAATCATTATTTTAGACAGCGGACGGACTTCTTTTTAACGTACCCTTTTACGGTAATGGTCAGCAGACTGGGATGGAGGGGGGGGGGGGGGAGGAGGGGAGGGGGGTATAAAGCAAAACCAGAATTTCAAAGACTGGCATTTCCCTTCATAAATTTCTACACTTCATTTTAGAAAAAAATGTGTGCGTATATGTTCATCGGTGCATTTCGAGAAACTAGAAAACACTAGTACGGCAGATAGGCACACAATCATTAGAATGAAAACAATACAATACTGTTTCATCTTAAAATAATATGAACCCTTTTCAGAACTAAGGTGAAATGTTCATTCAACGCTCACTTTCTTTTGCATCAGTCATGCAGAGGTATGATTAATGCTGCTTGTTTCGGAAAATGTCATGCAGAGGTATGATTAATGCTGCTTGTTTCGGAAAATGTCATGCAGAGGTATGATTAATGCTGCTTGTTTCGGAAAATGTCATGCAGAGGTATGATTAATGCTGTTTGTTTCGGAAAATGTCATGCAGAGGTATGATTAATGCTGCTTGTTTCGGAAAATGTCATGCAGAGGTATGATTAATGCTGCTTGTTTCGGAAAAATGTCATGCAGAGGTATGATTAATGCTGTTTGCTTCGGAAAATGTCATGCCGAGGTATGATTAATGCTGCTTGTTTCGGAAATGTCATGCAGAGGTATGATTAATGCTGCTTGTTTCGGAAAATGTCATGCAGAGGTATGATTAACGCTGTTTGTTTCGGAAAATGTCATGCAGAGGTATGATTAATGCTGCTTGCTTCGGAAAATGTCATGCAGAGGTATGATTAATGCTGCTTGTTTCGGAAATGTCATGCAGAGGTATGATTAATGCTGCTTGTCTCGGAAAATGTCATGCAGAGGTATGATTAATGCTGCTTGTCTCGGAAAATGTCATGCAGAGGTATGATTAATACTGCTTGTTTCGGAAAATGTCATGCAGAGGTATGATTAATACTGCTTGTTTCGGAAAAGGCCGTTCATGTAACGTGTTGCAGTGAAAACTCTTCCGACTGGAAATCTGAAGAAAAAATATTGTCACGCTATTTTTCATCACAAAAAGGTTTAATGAGAGATGTGTTGTCTAACCTAGACTATAATCTGGCGAGTTTGAAAGCAAGATTGTAATACTAGAAGAACATCAGCACTTCGAGGAAATGTAAAACACGTAAACACAACAAACTGGTTTTTCGGTTACTAGCAAATTCCCACATTTTAGATGAAAAAGGAGTAATCATCTAGTTTGTAATGTGTTATTCAGAAGCATAAGAGTGCAGTTTATAGCCTTTATTTTATCGTATCTTTTTTTTTTTTGCTTTGATTCATCCAGATAAAAAATAAAACAATCCCACATCCCCTGTCTTCCTCTTGTTTGGCTCGATTATTCTTCTTGAATGTGTTAGATTTTTTTTTTTTTTTTTGGGGGGGGGGGGGGGTTCTCTGCAATTGGCAGCCAGGGAGGAGGATAGCTCGCCTGATGAGCTCTCTCAGAAACGAAACAGCCATCACTTTGCGCTCATGCAACTGCACTTCTGTCCCTCCATTGCGGCGAGAGCTTAGACTAAGCCC
>JAFLJL010019032.1:0-2500 GCA_018398815.1 Conus ventricosus
ACTGTTGTACACAAGATTAATGACAAAACACCATTTGAAACTGTTGATACTACTTAATGATTGAGGAAATGACAGAATAAAGACTATACACATTTGAACTGAAAATATCATTTAATGAATGGGAACATGACAGAATGAAAATTACATACAGTTGAAATAATACCACTGAATGAACAAGGACATAGCAGAACAAATACTACACATACTTGAACTGTTAATACCACTGAACGAATGAGGACATGACAGAATAAAGACTACAACATTTGAACTGTGAATTAAAAAAAAAAATCACAAAGTAAAGACTACACATTTGAACTGTTAGCACCACTTAATGGAGAAGGAAATAGCAGAGTAAAGATATACACATTTGAACTGTTAACACCACGTAATGAATAAGGAAATGTGAGAATAAAGACTACATACAAAAATGAAATGCTGCAAACCTAGCACAAAAGCCACGCACAATTACCTCAAGGTTCTCCTCTCTCCCCGTTTTAATGCAATGCTTACACTACGGCCTTGTAGACCTCAACAGAAATGGAATTGCTCGAGTGTTGACACTAGCAGATGACGGTCTGATCTACAAAACATCAAAGAATGCTCAAGAAAGAACGAAAGTTGTCCCGCAACAGTTGAATGACATTGCTCAGTGGTTTCCATGGACTCTCCAACAAGACATCATGATAAGTAAGGAAAGTACCCACACCAGTTTCCTTCAATGGAATACCGATTGAATCAACTGACAACGTATGCTATTTGGGTGTGGGTTTTTGACAAAAATGCTAACCTTTAGAAAGCATGCTGAGAACATTGTTCTTAAATGCAAAAAGGCATGTCTGCCATGAAAGCAATGGCAGCAAAAGGCATTGAACAGCACCATCTCTACCGACTGTATCACGCACTTGTACTCAGTGTGATTGATTATGAGCAGGGGTTGCAACATTGTCCAACAGCAATCTTCTTCAATCAGAAAGAATTCAAAGTGAAGCAATGAGACTGATCCTGGGAACATAAACGGCACGCCAGTTGAAACTACGCGATACCAGCCGGACCTTCCTTTAAAGCAGACAAGACACAAGTGGAACAGGTGAAGACATATTTCAGAGCACTTGAAAATCCCCCAATCCCACTTCATGCTGCGGTCTAGAAACCAAAGGCGCTTGGCTAGGACGTGGAAAATCGGGGACGGACAGGCCGAAGACAGTATACAGCTTTCGTGCCAGTTAGCAGAAACTCAAAGAAATGGGAAAAGTATTCAGATCACTTGAAACACCTCTACCGAATTTCCAAACTGTATTACGCTTCCACTGATGTTTTGATTCGTCAAAAAGGCACGTTATTGGTGGGCACTTGCCTGCAGACTTCCACCTCCAGAACTGCCACTCCCCTCCCCTCTCCTCTCCTCCTGTCACATCTGCTGGGATCACCCGCTTTTACGTGCTGTGACTGCCATCCTGGCCGCTGTACTCTGCTGGGCAATGGAGTAACCTCTTCTTCCTGCTGCGTGGAGATCGGGAGAAGAGGAGCAGGTGTGCTGTCTTTGTGTGTCAGTTGTCCATGTCCAACTTGCTGATGGGGTGTATGGTTGGGTGTGGTGGCTGACCAGGTTACTGAGGGTATCGTGGGTAAAGTGGGGGGAACATCCGTGGTGTTCCCTGTCACTTCCTGTACCTGTTCTGTGCCCCCAGGTTCTGCCTTGATCCGGTGTGTCTGACAGGGGCACTGTTTCACCCCCGGGCCCCACAAGGCATTTCAGTTGTTCTTGTTCTGCTACATTTTAAACCCCAGTCTTGTCATTGCGACCCAGTACAACTAGCTGACCACGTCATTGAACCGCCCCTAAGTCATCACCCATTTCCTTTTTGTAGTAAAAAAAATACAATATTGGCCTGGCAAATTTTTGTTTTGAGTCTTTCTGGTTTTACAAAGAAATCTAAGTTTTGGTTGTTTTAGAGTTTTCGTTTGGCCCGTTTTACAAAAAACTCGTTTTTAATCTAGAAAGTTTTTAAGAGGGTTTTGGGTTTTCCATTGGGCCCCCCCTTTTGGGCCAATTTTAAAGGTATCTTGGCTGCTTTTTTCCCCCATCCGTTTGGGGCCCTTGCGGGGGGGGGGGGGGGGGGGGGGGGGGGGGTTTTAAAAGGGGGGGGGGGGGGGGGGGGTTTCCCCCGGGGGGGGGGGGGGGGGGGCTTTTCATCAAAAAAGTGTCGTCTGTTGCCTTCTTGCTTGCGGGGGCCCTTTTATTAGTTAAATTAAAACAGTTTGAGGGGGGCTTGCGGCGTATCATCACAACTGCCCCGGGAAAACGGGGTGCTAACGATTTGAATACAATCGACTACTCCTTTTTCCCCGGGAACCGGGACACACCCAAGAAGCTCGTAAACCCTGATTTAATTTTGAAGTAACATTGTGGTTAGCGACCACCGTGAGAAAGAGGAGAAGGTCAAGGAAAGAGATTTTGGAGTAAATTTTTCGGGGAAGGCGACTTAGTAAGGAAAAAACG
>JAFLJL010019032.1:7500-29345 GCA_018398815.1 Conus ventricosus
GCTGGGTGACTCTAGAGTGAAGGGAGTTTTTTTTGGTGGCCTGAGGGAACACCCGGTGGACTCGGGAGTCGAGGGGAGACCAAGGGGAGTCGCCCCCGTCCAGACCCCTTTCCCGCCGGGTACCTCACGCAGGTACGGCCGTAAGTCTTGCCCTTCTGTTGCCGCTCAGTCTTCCATTCCTGTGTTGTATTTAGCCAGTTCTTTTTTTTTTTTTCTCTACCGGGTTGTTGAGTACAGGGGGTTGTATCGGACGCTAGTTTTTTTTTTTTTTCCTCTCCCCGTGTTTTTTTTTTTTTCCTCTCTCCGTGTTTTTTTTTTTTTTTCGGCCAGCCCCACCGCACTGTTGCTCGTGCTGTAGAGCGCGGTGTTGCCAGAGTGGGGGCAGCCGGACATAGTTTTTTTTTTTTTTTTTTCGGTGAGCCCCACCGCACTGTTGCTCGTGCTGTAGAGCGCGGTGTTTGCCAGAGTGGGAGCAGCCGGAACTTGCCCGCACACACGCACACACACACTTTACACACATATACACACGCCCCTAAAATATTTGTTTTTTTTCTCTAGTGGAATGTTTTTCCCCTGTATTTGGAAAACTGTGGATATTGTGTCATGCGACGTCCGGCGCTGGTGGTATGGCGACGCGGGCGTCGAAGAAGAAGGGTATTCAAAATGTTACTGTAGTCCCTACTATTAGTACCAGTACTTCGACTACGGTAACTTTACCTATTCCAGTGCTGTAGCGGGTAGTCCAGTGAGTATTTTACTACCTCTTCGCTGGGGGGTCTCCCTGTCGAGACCCCGACTGGCACTTTTCCGCTGGGAAAAGCGTCAGAGTATAGCGAAGCAACTGGGGGTTCTGTTGAGTCGCAGAGACCGAACCTTTCCTCTCCAGGCTTCCCCTCGTAAGGGGCATGCCCCAGAAGACTTTCCTTATGGGAAAGTCGAGACCAAGGGACGGGTCAGAGGATCTTTCCTCCCGTGTCGGGAGTGGTGAACCCCCCCCAGGACATCCTTCCGGCCCTGTTGTTTCTAGAGCGACAGCGACGGGAGGATGAGGCCAACGTAGGGAAGAGGTTGCTAGGCAGGAAGCTCTTCGTAGGGAAGAGGCAAGGCTCCGTAAAGGAAGAGGCAGCAGGCAGGAAGCTCTGGTTTTAGGGAAGAGCTAGACAGGATGGAGGCTCTGCGCCGAGAGGAGACTGACAGACAGGGATTATGCATAAGGAAGAGGCTATTCTTCGTAGGGAGGAGGCTGCTGGGACAGGAGGCTCAGCGTAGAGAGGAGGCTGCTAGACAGGAGGCTCAGCGTAGAGAGGAGGCTGCCAGACAGGAGGATCAGCGTAGGGAGGAGGCTGCCCTCGTCGGGAAGAGTTGGATCAACGTAGAGAGGAGGGTCCCAGACAGGAGGCTCTACGCAGGGAAGAGATGGAACAACTTCTTTCGCAGGCCCCCGAATCTGTAAACCAGGGGGTTAATCACCAGGCAGGTGATAGAGTTAGAGGCCCAAAGTTAAAGCTTCCAGAGTTCGGGACCTAGCGAGGACATTGAATGTTCTTAGAGCATTTCGACAAGGTTGCTTGTTCATACCAATTGTTGAGGAGCAAAAGCTATGCACCTTTTTCTGGATTATCTGGTGCTGCAAGGGAGTGTGGGGCTCACTCTAAATAAAGGTGCGTCTTATGCAGACATGCAGTTGGCTCTGCGTAAGCGTTTCCACCTTACCCCAGAGACCTACAGGAGGAAGTTTAGGTCCATGAAGAAGAATAATGACGAGACCTTCGTGCAGTTTGGTGATGGGTGCGCAAAACGCTAGGGTACTGGCGTCAGTTAGTAAGTTGGAGCTGGAGGATCTGTTTCCTCTTTGAACAGCTCACCAACACTGTGTCCCCAGAGTTGAGGATCCGGATAGGCGAGACAGCACCTCAGGATTTCGCGGCTGCGATTCACACCGCTGAGGTGTTGCTGAAGCTCGCAGGCTTATGGGCATCGCCCAGATACGGAGAGGAAGCCCTCCACAGGATTTAATAGCAATAAGGGGCCGACACCTGCTAGTGGGGTGAAAAAAGGCAGGCGTTCTCGGGGATTTCAGCGCCCCGACTGTGTTTTCTTGTGGTCGTCGGGCCCAAACATTAGGAAAGATTGTCCTAAGCCGCTGGTAGTCGGGGGGGCAGGTCCTTTCCAACGTCCTCGTGCCTCGGTAACGTGGGTTCCATCCCAGCTTCTGGTGATTCAGAGTGCCCAGTGTTTCTCTCTGTTGTTGGTTCCTCCTTGGTCGACACCATCAGGGATTCGGGAGCATCAAAGATCTTTGTGGATAAGAAAATTTGGTTTCCCTGAGGCCCGGCGGGGCGCTGTTATGATTGTGTGCGGGTTGGAGGTGGTTTTACCCCCACCCGTCCTTCTGTACTTATTCCTATCTCCACCCCCTACTTCTGTGGCGAAGTTTTGGGCCATTGCGGTGGAGCGACCTATGTATTCCCTTCTCATAGGGGAAAACCGTCACCTTTGCTGACGGACGCAGTCAGTCCGTGTCTACGGATCTGCCCGTACAGGGTGTGTGGGAGTCACCACACGCGCCAAAACTAAGAGGCAGGAACAGGGAAATTTCGTCCGTTCTCAGCCGATCTCTGAGAGGTTCTGGCCAGGGCCGATCCTGCTACCATGGTCCGTCTTCAGGCCGGGACTTGGATGTCCAACGCCTGCGACAATGGTAGGTCGTCCTGCTCAGTCTGCCCGACACGCCAAGGTGAGCTTCAAGCTCCACAAGGGGATCCTTTTTTGGGTTTTACCCAGGCAGAAACGTGTGGCCAAGCGCTTGTGGTTCCCAAAACCTAGGATGTCTGTCCTCCGGCAGGCCCACGATTCCCCCATGGCGGTCATATGGGCTCCAAGCGGACTCTCGAGCGAGTTAGGCAGGATTTCTTCTGGCCAGGGGATGAACTCACAGGTTAGGCAAATATGGGCCCCAGTTGCGATACCTGCCAACGGACAACGCCCAAGGGGCGCTTGAGGCGTGTTTCCCTGGGATCAGTGCCACTGGTTGGGGGAACCTTCAGCAAGGTTGGGGGTCGACCTGGTGGGGCCCATTAAGCCACCATCCCATCGCGGTCACCGCTACATCTTGGTAGTGGTGGGGCTACGCGACTCGGTATCCAGAGGCTGTCCCATTAGACTATCGATGCCCTACGGTTGCTGAGGCTCTCTGGCAGATTTGGACGCGCACTGGCGTGCCAAGAAGATCCTGTCGGACCAGGGGACCCAGTTTCTGTCCGATATCATGAAGGAGGTGAACACTCTGCTTAATGTTCATAAGGAGACAACGTCGCCCTTTTCTGCGCAGGCCAATGGCCTTGTCGGCGTTTCAATGGGACGTTGAGCAGATGTTGCGTCGCCTCTGTGCAGAGCAACCCGTGAGTGGGATCGCTTTGTTCCTGCTGTACTGTTCGCCTACAGGGAGGTTCCACAGGAAAGCATGCGGTTTTTCCCCGTTTGAACTCCTGTATGGCAGGACAGTACGAGGACCCACCAACATCCTGAAGCGGGGTGGACCCATGACGATGTGGAACCGGTGGTTAAGGGAAGAAAGTCGTTACGTGGTCGATTACGCAACCGCATCGCTGACACTTGCCAGCCTTTCTCAGCAACACTTGCAGTCGGCCAAACCAAGTACAAGGCTTTGTACGACCGGCGCAGTGTTGAACGCTGGTTTGAGCCGGGTGATGAGGTGTTGCTTCTCCTTCCCCAAAAGAAGAACAAGTTGCAACTTGCTTGGCAGGGCCCTTTTGTAGTCTGCAGTCGGGTGGGTGACTGGGACTTAGGATTCGGTGCGAGGCAAAGAACGCCCTTATCTTGCCAACCTCTTGAAGGCATTTCGTACGACGAACTCAGTGCCCGGAAGGCTTCACCCCTGTTTGTTGTGGGGTGGCGATGAGCACGCCGTGTCGGTGGCTCAGGACATCCCCACCGTTCCTCTCGTTGAGGGAAAAAGTCGTGGCAGGATGTTTGCTTCGGGTCTAACCTCTCCTCAGCACAGATGACCAACTGCACGGCTTGTGCCAGGAGTTCCAGGACGTGCTTACAAAATCGGCCCCTGCCGTACCCTGGGCGAATGTACACTGGCATTGACCACCGAGACCCCAGTTAGGGTCAAACAGTACCCTCTGCCTCACTCACAGGCGTCTGTCATCCAGCAGGAGGTGCAGGCCATTTTGAGGTTGGGGGTCATTGAACGTGCGAGTTTCCGTACTCATCCCCCATCCTTCTGGTAAAGAAGAAGGATGGCAAAATGAGGTTCTGCGTCGATTTTCGTCGACTGAATAAGGTTCTCCGGTTCGATGCTGAACCTATGCCGGATGTCGACCAAATCTTCGCTCAGCTGAGTCGGGCCAACTATTTCTCCAAGTTCGATCTCGCAAAGGATACTGGCAGATTCCCATTTCGCAGAGAGGACAAACCCAAAACGGCATTCACGACGCCTGAAGGACAGTTCCAGTGGAACGTGATGCCTTTTGGCCCCAAAACTGCTGGGGGCAATTTTCAGTCGCGTATGCGACAGTTGCTTCTCCCGCTCGATACGCCAGATTTGAACAATTTCATGGACGACCTGCTACTCAGCTCAGTGGATTGGAGCTCGCACGTTTCGCTCCTCCGTGTCTGTTCCTTCGTCTGGGGCGAGGTTCAGATGTCGGTCGTCCTTCCAAATGTCAGCTTGGCAGGACGAGATTTCCTTTCTGGGCATCATTTGCGGGGGGTTTGATTGCTCCTGAGGAGGACAAGGTGACAAAGTGCAAGTGCCAAACCTCCTGGTACCAAAAGGGAATTGCGGTCATTCCTTGGACTTGGGGATACTACCGCAAGTTATCCATGACTTCGCAAAGGTTGCCTTGCCCCTCACTGACCTGACAAAGGAAAAAGCCAGAAGTCTGATTTGGGATGAGAGTTGCCAACAGGCTTTTGACGCCTTGAAAACGGCCTCACTACTCGCCCAGTCCTGGCTCTCCCCGATCCTAGTCTCCCTTTTGTCCTGCGGACTGATTTCTTCCGCAGTGGGGATTGGGGCTGTGTTTCTTCAAGATTTAGGGGAAGGGACTCCAAAACCCCTTGCTTATGCGAGCAAAAAACTCACTGACGCCGGACTAGGTACCCCACGATTTAACAAGAGTGTTTAGCCCGTCGTGTGGGGCATCCGGAAGTTTTACCCTACTTGTTCGGCCGTGGGGTTTGTGGCTGGAGAGCGATCATCATCCTCTCCCGTACCTGGACCGGTTCCCGGGCCCGTCAGTCGTCGATCATGGGTTGGGCAGTGGAGCTGCAGAGTCATGCGTTCACTTTCCGTCATATCAAGGGTTCCTGTAATACGGATGCTGATATCTTAGCCCAGCTCCGTAGTTAGCATATTGGAAAATCAGTCAGAGGGACACCTCCCCTCAACAGGGTTATATCCTTTTTGGTTCTGTATCAGGGTAGTGATCGTTGTCACTTCAGTGAGGTTAACGGTAGTGAATCACCAATGGTTCGGGTTGTTACTTTCATGGTTGGAAGGTTTGCTTAGTTGTTTGATTAATGTAAATATTATGTATTTCCCCGTGTGATTCTATCGTGGAAAGTTTGTATTGGATTCATCGTACTCTGTCGATCACAGAGAGTGGGGTTCGGTCCCATTGTTGTGAAGTTGCACATGCGACAAGGTTCAAAGGAGCACTGTATCTCAGAGAAAAAGATGCTTTTTGAAGGGGGGTTTGTCACGAGTTTGACACGAGGCCTACGACGTTCGACCCACCTAGGGTGGCGGAATTACTTAAATTTTTTTATTTTCGTTGCTGTTGTCGTGTATCCCTCCCTTAGGGTGGCTTGTGGTGCAGTTGCACCTTGGTGTGGTTCAGCTCAACTTCGGTTTGCTTTCTCTCTCTCTCTCTCTAATTCCACCGCCCGTGCTATTCATCCTGCAAGTTTTACGGGTGGCCCGGGACCCTTTTTCTCGAACTTTCTGTTATCGGCTCTCGCCTGTCTTTTTTACCCGTCGCACGTGCTTCGTTTCTTTTAGTTTGAAGTATGCTCACTCTGTGACGCAGCATGGCATGTTGGCCGCATTGCTGAGGGAGGTTAGCTCTTCACTCGAGCGGAAGATGTTCCCGGGGGCGCCTGCTCCAGTCCTGGTTCTTTACCTTTTCATCGAGGTACAGTCAGTACTTTTCAATTCCCGCAGTCGGCCTGTAGGAGAGGGACATCCTTTTTTCTGTTTCCGCATCTGCGCCTCTTCCCTTTTCTGGACAGGGGGGTAGAGAGAGTCCTCTGCCCGCCTCTTCGGGGTCACCCACGGGTAGCTGGTAAGCATCAGTTTCGTGGTTTTTGTTTTTGATTTGTTGTTGTTAGCCCGGGTTAGTCTTCTCTTTTGCGCAATTTTCTTTTGTTTTCGAAATTGTAAGAGAAAATTGGGGTGAGACCTTTTATTGGTTAATTCAATCTTTAACCCGGCCATTCTAATTATTTCCAAAATTCTTTCTCTGTTTATGTATCTGGTGATGCGGTGTCGGTGGGGAAGGGGAGAGAACCTGGTGATTCAGGTTGGAACTTGCTTGGTCTCGCTCGTCCGCCCTGTCACATTGCCCGGACTTTTATCCTTCGGCCACCGTCTGTTTGTGTGTGCAAGGAGAACGAGTTTTATGTTCCGAGCGGCGTCGCATGATTTGTCGTTCGATGCGTGGTTGGAGATTTGTGTTATTTTGAAATGTGTTTATAAAATGTGACAGTTATGCCATTGAATTACTATTTGCAAATGTGGTGGCAGTTATTAAACGATGGTCGCTGTGTTTTATTTATTTCCTAAGGAAGGAAAACGGGTTAAACGTTTGGGGAGAGAAGGTGAAGATAATTCATATTTGTTTTATAACCTGTTGATTTTAAAGCAGTCTTTTACCTGCATCGTGTGAGAAGACTGATTCAATGGGTTTACTGTGTGCGTTTAATACATTCCCTCGCCCATCATGCGAGTGGCTGTTAAGACTTGACAGCAATGGTCAGGGCTGTACTGACGGCAGGGTTCCAGTACCCTTCTTCCTTCCTCCTTCCTTCTTCTTTCCCTCCTCTCCGACTCTCCTCCCAGCTACGCTCCCCCCTCCGGGGGCTTCACCTGGAGCACGAACTGGACGGTTGCCACGTGCGGGTCGAGGCCACGTTTTTGGCTGAGACCACGGACGGGATGGTGCCACGCGCTGGTCGAGGCCACGCCTTGGTCGGGACCGTGGACTGCTAGAGGAGCCCGCCGTCTTGACTGGCCGGCCTGGACCCCCGTCAGGACCTCCGTAACAGCTACGTCCCCCCCCCCCCCCCCCCCCCCCCCGGGCTCGCTCTTCACTGCCGCTTGGGAGTCGAGGGTGTCGGCTTTGGGCGACTCCCTGCGAGAACCAACCGGCTCGGAGCACCCAGTGCGACAGGGTGCTCCCAGCAGACTTGACAGGGGCAGGGGTGTGGACGCACTCCATGGTGGAGAAAGGATCAATACTGGAAATATTTCTTTATAATTGTGTATATGTCATATGTGCTGGAATGTGTAATTGTGATTGTGTACGTGTATGGCGAAATATTTATTTATAATCGTGCATGTTGTGGGTGTGGGAAATGCTTGATTGTGATTGTGCATGTTGTGTGCGTTGGAGTGCTTATTGTGATCGTGCATGGTGCGTGTGGGTTTGGGAAAGTTTATTTTGCTGGTGTGAATATAATGGGTGTTGTATCGTAATCTTTATTGTGTGGTCTTGCGGAGCGTATGAGGTCAGTCATCCCTTCACTCCACCTAGACCCATCCTGTCAGGGCAGACCTCCAGGGGTCGGTCGTGACAGTGTGTCGTCCGCGATTTCGTTTTTCTTTTCTTCTATTGTAAAACTGATGATGTTGATGATAATGATATTAACGACAACCATTCGACGACGACGACGACAACGATGATGATGATGATGATGATGATGATGATGATGATGATGATGATGACATGAAACCTAAATAGCTGGAGGGAGCGGAACCTAGAGTTTGTCATGTGTCGGTAGTAGTGGCCCACGCCATAGACGTAGACCGTGCTGTACACACTGCCGGCAGGGATGTGCAGAGGCTGGTCAGCATTGTTACTGATCTTGATCTGATGAACAGACAGACAGACAGACTGATCTTGATCTGATGGACAGACAGACAGACAGACAGACAAAACAGACACACACACACACACACACATACACAGACAGACACACACACACACACACACACACACACACACACACACTCATACACACACACACACCACACACACACACACACACACACCACACACACACACACACACACACACCACACACACACACACACAACACACACCACACACACACACACGCACATACACAAACACACCTACACACACACACACACGCACACACACACGCACGCACGCACGCACGCACGCACGCACGCACGCACGCACACACACACACACACACACACACACACACACACACACAGAGGAGGAATTCAGTGTATGCAAAACAGCAGATCAGGACATCCCTTCCTTTTCTTGTTCGTCTGTGCGTGCGTGTCATGGAAATGATGACGACCGGTGTGAGATCAACAAAAAGAGAAGGTGGGAAGGAGGGGGCAGGGGCAAAACAAAACCCAAACAAAACGAAACAAAACAAGATGCAAAGCATATAAACGTACTCCCAGTTTATCTGATACGCGTGTGATATTCATAAAGAGGAAAAGCCGTCTTGGACTGGTGTAACCGTTAGTAATGACTATCCTGGTAAACATCAGCCATCGTCTGTGACCTATAATGAACATACTTACACATTTTCAGAAGATCGGCCAAGAACTTTCTGAGATTTTCCATAAAGAAGAAAACCATTATGGGCCGTTAGTAATGGCTATAACGGTAAAATTAAACATCGGGCATCATTCGTGACCCATAATGAACAAATCTACAAATTTTCGGAAAGATCGCCAACTACTTTCTGAGATATTCTATTAAAAAAGAAAAACGGTTACAGGCCGTTACAGCCGTTACTAACGGCTATAACGGTAAACTAAAACATCGGGCATTATTTGTGACCCTAATGAACATAATGAACATACCTACAAATTTTCAGCAAGATCGGCCAAGTGCTTTCTGAGATATTCCATAAAGAAGAGAAACCGTTACAGACCGTTACAGCCGTTAGTAACTGCTATAACGGTAAACTAAAATATCAGGCGTTATTCGTGACCCATAATGAACATGCCTACAAATTTTCTGAAAGATCGGCCGAGTACTTTCTGAGATATTCTATAAGGAAGAAAACCGTCACAGCCGTTAGTAACGGCTGTAACGGTAAACTAAAACATCGGGCATCATCCGTGACCATAATGAACATGCTGCTAATTTTTACAAAGATCGGCCAAGTACTTTCTGAGATATTCCATAAAGAAGAAAAAACCGTTACAGGCCGTTACAGCGTTAGTAACGGATGTACCGATAAACTAAAACTTGGGGCATCATCCTGACCAAAACGAACATACCTGCAAATTTTCAGAAAGATCGGCCAAGTACTTTTTTAGATATTCCATAAGAAGAAAAACCATTATGGGCTGTTACAGCCGTTAGTAACGGCTATAACGAGGTAAACCAAAACATCGGGCATCATCTGAAACCCATAATGAACATACCTGCTAATTTTCACAAAGATCAGCCAAGTGCCTTCTGAGATATTCCATGGAGAAGAAAACCATTACAGGCCGTTACAGCCGTTAGTAACGGCTGTAACGGTAAACTAAAACATCGGTCATCATTCCTGACCCATAATGAACATATTTACAAATTTGCAGAAAGATCGGCCAAGTGCTTTCTGAGATATTTCTATAAGAAGAAAAACCGTTACAGGTCGTTACAGCCGTTGGTAACTGCTGTAACGGTAAACTAAAACATCACGCATTATTCGTGACCCATAATGAACATACTTACAAATTTTCAGAAAGATCGGCCGAGTACTTTTTGAGATATTCTATAAAGAAGAAAAACCGTTACAGGCTGTTACAGCCGTTAGTAACGGCTGTAACGGGGTAAACTAAAACTTCGGGCATCATACGAGACCCATAATGAAACATACCTGCTAATTTTCACAAAGATCGGCCTAGTACTTTCTGATATATTCCATGGAGAAGAAAAGGCGTTACAGGCCGTTACAGCCGTTAGTAACGGCTTTAACGGTAAACTAAAACATCGGGCATCATCCTTGATCCATAATGAACATACCTACAAATTTTCAGAAAGATCGGCCCAGTAGTTTTGTCTGGAGCGAGTGGAACACATTTTTGACCACGGACACACACAGACACACAGAAACACACACAACACACACACACACACACACACACACACACACACACACACACACACACACAACACACACACACACACACACACACACACACACAGCATTTCTTCGTTCCCATTCTAAAATACTCCCTGTTCTATAAGAACTGGGAGTACAACAAAACAAGACAAAAGAAACGCTACCACCGTCGGGGGACTATAGTTTTGAACAGTTTTGTGTGTCTTGTTTGTCACGTCTGATGAAGACATGGCTGTTGATTCCACTTGTCTGTTATATTATATTGCGTTGAAATAATCCACTTGTCTGTTATATTATTATTGTGTTGAAATAATCCACTTGCCTCCTACACAGTGTGTATCAAATAATCCACTTGTCTCTTGTAAGTTGTGTATCGAATAATCCACTTGTCTCATATATATATATTGTGTATTAAATAATCCACTTGTCTCATATATATTGTGCATTAAATAATCCACTTGTCTCATACACATTGTGCATTAAATAATCCACTTGTCTCTCATATGTATTGCACCATAAATAATCCACTTGTCTCATACATATTGTACATTAAATAATCCATTTGTTTCTCATATTTATTGTGCCAAAAAATATCCACTTGTCTCATATATGTTGTGTATAAAATAACCCATTTGTCTCTTATATATTGTGTATTAAATAATCCACTTGTCTCTTACATTTATTGTGTATGAAGTAACCCACTTTTCTGTTATGTATTGTGGTATTGAATAATTCACTTGTCTGTTAATCACTGAATATCAAATAGTTAGTTCATTTGTCTGTTTTCATAGACTGTGTATCAAATAGTCCCTTGGCTATTACATATTGTGTCTCAAATAGTCCATGTGAGAGAATGTAAATATCTTCGTTCAAGCTCACCCATCTTATTTTGCACGAAAACCCCCCTTTTCACATCCAAATCACGTCCTTCTCATGTCAATTTTAGCCAAAATCAACACCTGTTTTTAAACAAAATTAACACACAAAACCGCCAAAAATTGACGTAATCAGTACATTAAAACGGGGGCTTGCGTGCTAGATAAGATATGGTGATCGTGAACAAAGATATTTACTTCTTACAGACTGGCCCCCAATCAATATTAGTTGCTTTGTTCCCTGCGGCTTAAGTGGGCAAGCAATGCACCAAAATGGTTTGAAAGTTCGATGTGCTGCTTTTGTTCATAACACTGAAAAATCGATAAATTTACTTTTACGGGCACGAAAAGGGGACTGCCGAAGAAAAACCCGGAATTAATACTACATTTTTTAATCTCGCGTGATTGTAAACCCAAATCACAGGGAGTTACGCATTTTTGTGGAGAAGGCCAGATCTAGATCCGCGGGGGGTTTCTGTCTTGTCTTTTCCCTTGCCGTGTCGTTGGGAAGACTAGTTTTTTTCTGGGGGGGAAAAGTATTGATTTTTAAAACTTAGAGGGTTTTGGCGACAACTTATTTGGAAAATTTTCTCTTGTTGTGGGGTTTTAAATTTTCTTTATCACTCAAAATGGAAAGTGAAAATTCTTCAGTTTGAATGTTTCCCAGATTTAGCAAAATTAGAAAAAAACAATTAAAGAATCCCTGGTCCCTACAACTGGATTGATAAAGAACTCGAAAATTTTACATTGCCCAAAAGGGGTCTACAAGTCAAGAGTCTCCTTTTTAATTGGACAACAGAACTATTGACGATCAATTAAATATCGTGAATGATAACCTCCCTCAGCTAAGAAAAACCGGTGATGAAAAATCAATGAAAAAAAAAAACAAAACCCCGCTTTTTTTAATCTTCTGAAAAAGAAAAAAAATATCATGACAAAACCCCGAGCGGGGATACTTTCCTTGGGGGAAAACTTGTGCAAGGTGATGGACTGAAGTATCAGGGATGAGTCGGGAAGTTTAAAGATTAAAAGCTTCATGCAGATTTTTTGTGAAGAAAAACTGGGAAAGTTGGAAATTTTTCAACGAAAAAAAAAATGACCCTTTATATTTTTGGGGTTTTTAGCTTGGAAAAAAAAAAGTGTTTTTAAAAATCAAAACAAGAACGCGTGACTCTTTTTTTTAAAGAAAAAATTCTCATTCATGATTCAATGCAAGAAGGGAGATTTGCTGTCAAACGCCCTTTTCCACTTCCCCAAGTTTCTAAACGGGGGAAGAGTTTTGATGGGGTTTAGAAAAAACGCCATAAATTCTAACCTACATTCTGAAATGAAGGGAAATTTTGAAAGTTTGGCAATTGAAAATTGTTGCTTCAAGCTTTGGCATGGTAAAACCGTTGGATCCGAACGGGATTGAAAATAGTTCTTACTTCCCTGCTTCAATTTTTGCTTCGCGTTTTGCTTTCCCCGCTTCAGGGGCCTTTTTAGGCGCCGCCCTAAACTTTGAAAGAGATCCTTGATTATTACTCAGGACTCTGTAAAATGCTTTTGGCGGGTGTCCGAAAATTTTTTCGTTAATGTGAACCACAAAAAAGTCCTTTCACATTTCCCCTGCAAGCACCTCCCATCTATATGTGAATGATTCTCGTGGTTTTGTGTGTGTGTTTGTGGGGGTTGTTGTTTGTTGGTTTTGGTGTGTTGTGTGGTGTGTGTGTGTGGTGTGTGGTGTTGTGTGTGATCCAGACATGCCTATGACAAAAACAAGGAAAAAATGATTTTTTTTTTTAATTTATGATTTTATTCTGGTTTAAAAAAATTGGGCCCGAGTACTACAGAGTTATTAATATACTTCCGGGGTTTGGGTTTGGGGGGGGTGGCTATTTAAAAACAGTTAAAAACAGTATAAGAATTAATTTATGATCTTTATTTTGGTATAGATATACGAGAAACTAAGCGGGCCCCATCCGAAAAACCAGGTTTTTTCCCCCTACCGTTAAATTTTTTTTTGCCTTTTTAGTTGTTTATTTGCTCCTAATTTTAACTACTTTTCTACACCCCAAAGGAGTACTATTCGCTTTAATGAAGACAAGTTTGGGGATTAAAAAAACATAAATAACATTAAAAATTTACAATTATTTTTTTTTTATTTTATTTTAAAAAAAATGACTGCCAACTCAGTAATCTGTTTAAAAATTTAATGAACTATTTGACAAAACAATGAAATTTTTAAACTTTGATTTTAAAAAATTTTGGGGTTTGGAATGTTAGACAAATAATAAAAAAATATGAACTTTTTAACGAAGAAATCAAAGTATAACATTGACGTATGATTCAAAAAAAGCTAAAATATTACAACGTTTTGTAAGGTTAGGGGTCTTGAATGTTGCAATGTTTGGGGGCGAAGAATAAAGCCCGTTTACTTACTTTTTTTTACTTTATTTTTTTTTTTTACGAAAAAATTTTGATTTTAAAAAATGACCTCACAAGCGTGCTTTTTTGAAAAACTGCCACCAGCGCACTGGGAAAGAGTGCAAACAATTAACAATATTTTTAAGTGAAGTAACATGGACATCATTAACCCCCTTGAACTTTCAGGAAAGCGTAACATCATCTCTAAAATCCCAGAGTCGCTTCAACGCGACCCCAGTAAAATGTTGTTGGCCGTTCTATTGATTATATAACGCCTAGAAAAAATGGAAGTCGGGTTTTTAAATAAACAGAAAAAAGTTATTAGCTACGGCTTTTAAATTTTGACGGGGGGGATTACACTTTAAAAGTTTAACCATGCAAGTGAAGAAGCGAAATTTTTCCGGGGGGGCTGCTGAAAACGTCCTTCAAATTAATTTAGCAAAAAAGTTTTATCCCATGTTTGCAATTCTTTTCCTTTCCCTCCCAAAAGAGTTAGTTTTAAAAAAAGCAGCTTAAACATACAAAATCCTCAGCATGTGTTTATGTGGGTGTTTTTCACATTTCACCTGTTTAAAAAAAACGCAGAAAAGATCTAATTATGAACAATATAAACAAGAGCTAAATTTATAACAAAACTTTCCCTAATATAGAAAGCATATCCGGTTTGAAGAACAAAACAAACCGATCATGTAAAGAACACATGGTCTGTAGTAAAAATCTAGGGGCTAAAAAGGATTTCCCAAAACGCCCCATTTTAGGCAAACCACTTAAAAAAATTTTAACTTGACCCGTTTGAGAAGTCAAAGAGCCTTTAGTATTAATCGAACAAAAGCAACTTTGTTTTTACTAAAAAAAGGGTCGCTAAAAAAGGGCTTTGTAGAATTTTTTGGTCAGATCCCTACTAAGAACATGCCAGCCAAAGAAACTTTGTAAAAGTTTGTAGACTGGAAACCGAACTCCCACACCAAAACCCCCGGTCTAAAGTAGTTTTAAAAAATTTACAAAAAATCAAATGAACCCTTACGGGGTTTATGCTGATTTTGATCGCTCTTGCCGCAGACTATGGCCCAAACAGCAAGAACAAAAAAACCTTTTAACCCCCCAAAAAGATCTTTCTTATGCTTTTTACGTTGTTATTCGAGGGGGCACACCCCCCCCAAGGATTTCAGAGGCCCCAATGCAGCCAGAATTTTAGAGCAATAAAAACTTCGAAACATTTATCAATAAACTAAATCTTCAACATTGCTATGATCCTGAAGACCAAAAACGCTATGATCATCTCGTGCTTTTGGATATGTAACAGGAATTTGGGCAACGCAGAAAGAGACCACGACACTTACGGGAAATTTTAGAGGAGCTGCGCACAAAAATGAATTTTTCAGTTTTAAGGTTTGCCCCAAAGACAGGGAAATGCCTATCTTCTTTCAAAACCTACGAGGCACTTTCCATTTTACATGCAACATTTTTCCAAATATAAGAGGTTACCTGCTTTGCACGTTTTCAAAAAGTACATGATTTTTTCTTTTTCTTTTTATTTTTTTTATGCCCTCGCCCACACTGAGGTATTTTAGATAAGTTAGGGGGTCTCTAAAAGACTTTCCAATCCAAAAAAATTTATTTTGATCCTCTTTATGGTAAGAGTTTTCCTTAGAAACAGAACCGTGGTGGGGTTTGATAAAGACTCACTTCCCCCCAAAGGCCTTTTTTTTCTATTTTAAAGGGGAAAAGGCATAACGACTCTACTATGAAACACACAAAAACCTGGACAGAATTACACTGTGAACGAGGGGTTATCACGATCAATATTTTTTGGGGAGTTGGTTTTTTGGGGAGACGTTTTTCAGATTACAGATCTCATCATGAAACATTACAACTTAGACTCCAAATTAATCTCCCCCCCGGCCTTTCGGGGACCCTTTTTAAAGTCACAAACCCAATGATTTAAATTTTCTGATCGCCCACACTTCAGATTTTGAAGACGGGGAGGGGAGTTTGCGGGCCCCTCACATCCACTGCAAGCCAACAAAAAAATTTTTAGACGAAAAGCCCACCAAACTTCCCCCAAAGGGGGAGTAGGGCACCCATAAAGGGAAGAAAAGGGATAACAAAATCCACTGCTGGCTTACGGGGAGTGCCCGGGAGTACAGCCGGGAGCAGAAAGAAAAAAGAAAGAACCCCCCCAAAACCATCCAACTATCAATGTACTATTGCAAAACAATTGATGAGGGGCCATGAGTCAACCGCCGCAAGAAACTTTAAAATAAAAGGACTCATGATTTTAACATTTTGGTTGGGTATTTTCACGCTTACCCTGATAATCCAGCAGGACTAATTTTGGAAGAGACTTAAAAATTCCAAAAATTACACGATCCCCACAGCGATTACCCCCAACCCGCAGAAAGATTAAAGATGAGCCCTATCAAACCCGCCAAACCGTGCCAAATTTTAGCAAAAAAACAAGTATGTTTTCATTACAGACTCCTAAGTTTACTTAAGCACGGTTGAAACGACTGCTGTTCAAGAATCATTGCTTTTGCCCAAGGCCTTTATGGGGCCAAAAATAAGGAACACGACTTAGAACCCAACCACTGACGCTTCGAAAAAGATTTCTTTAACTGATGAAAAACAGCTGTTTTGGCAAAACCAGGGAAAACGTACACAACGCAAAATATTAATTAGTTACAAAAGAAACCAAAGCAATTACGTTTCCTCAAACCCCAACTATCAAGATTTTAGAAATTTAACAAAAGCCGGGGTTGGGCATTATTGAAAAAAAAAGGGTTTTAATTGGGCAAGCCATTTTTATCGGTTTACGTTTAATTTGTCAAAGTTTTTAAGTTAAAATTTCTGTCGTATTTTAAACCACTGTACCCAGAACAAGAGCCCTTTTTCACAAAACTGAATTTTTTATTCAAACGTCCCCCAAAAGACTTCTTAAGGATTTAGAAACAAAAGTGGCTAAAGGGGCTGAGGGGAGGGTACGACACCTCGACTATCCAAAAGGCCCCCTCTACATTAACTGTGAAAAAAGAAAGTGATTGGAAAGAGAAGGATGAACTTAAGGAACGTTAAAAAAGAATATTTTGGTTTGAGGTAAAAGATGTATACTTGCAGTCGGGACTTTGAAATGAAAGCTAAGGGCATAAGTAAAGAAGTTTCAAAAAAAAAAATTTCCCGATAACTACAAGCGCTCTTTGAAACAAATATTTCATCCACAAATGTTAATCTCGCCTACTCTTCATCAAAAAACCCAAACGCGTTTAAAAAGAAATCGCTAGTCTCTAACAAAAACAAGAAACTTACGTCACCCGGGTTTCTCATATGCTGTAGGCTTTGGGAAAATTTTTAAAAGATTAACTTGAAAAACTTACTTTATTTAACTAAGAACTTAACTGTACTTACTTAAGAACATAAAAAAAACAAACTTAGGACCAACATTCTTTTAAGAACTTATAATTTTTTACTTAACTTGTAATTTACTTGCACTTTAAATTAAAAAGTACTCTCATAATCACTTAACTTTTACTTATTTAGTTTTAACTTTTACTTTATTTAGTTCTTAAAAACTATTACAAAGAAAATGGGGGCCCCACTGCAGGGGGGTGCTCCTTTTTTTCAGAATTGGGTTTTTCTTTTTTTAGTGGGGGGGTTGCGGGTTTGTTGTTAGGTATGGCGTTAGGTATTTGTATGCAAAAACCCCCCAACAAAAGCAGCAGCACCCAATACAAAATGATACACTTAGTTTAAATTCGATTGTGTTGTTGTTAATTGTGTTGTTGGTGCTGTGAGTTTATAACATCTAATAATTTTGTTTTGTATTGGTTTTTTTTTTCTCATTTTGTTTCCCTTCAGCCATAATTAATCCCATGAGAATGGGCATAAATAGTCCAAATCTGTAAACATGTCACATGCAAGAGTTTCTGGGACTGTTTAAAAACCCGGGTCTTTATAAGGTATTTTAAACTTCTTCTGAATCAACTGGGGCCCCCTTACTTACTAACTTTCTATAAAAAAATGATTGTTGACCCCTGACAACCATTTTGCCTACGTGCTTCGTACAACGTAGACTTTTCAACGTCTGAAGTAACAGTTGCTGAATTGTTCAACTTAGTTCAACACCAAATACTGTCTAGTTTTTCCACACGCACCAGAGAGTAAATTTTTTCTTTATGGGAGTGGTCCGGGGGATTTTGCTTCCCCCACACTTAATAGTTTGCACAATCCTTTCTAAAACAATAAAAAATAAAAAAATACTTTTAAAACCATGAGTTAAAGTTGGTTAATTAAGCGTGCCTATCGTTGGTTTAGTTATTTAACTCTTTCAAAATGTTTTTAGGGATAAAACCCCCAAATGGAAAGATGAAGATTCGCCAAAAACCAGTTGCAACTTTATTTTTAGCTTTAACAAAAAAAGAATCGATTTAAAAAAACTAGACACCTTTCGTATTTTGATTATTTTAAATTTTTTTTTTTAGTTAAAAAAAAGATGAGTGAAAAAGATTACCAAACGATTTACCACTCTGCTGTAATTTGCGCCTATATGGCATAGCGTGTTAGCAAAAAAAAGTTTAGAATGAAGCCGGGTGACCTAGGGTTAACAATGAGGACGTTGTTAAGGGTTTAGTTTTAATTACTGCAGGGTTGCGTCAAAAACTTTTTTGTACCAGGGATTATCCCAAAAATTTTAGTTCATAGAAATTTAAATTTATAAAAAATAAATTTTTAAAAAATGGGGGGAGTATTTGAGGAGGGGAGCTATTTTAATCTTTTGCCTTCTCTGGGGCAATTAATGTTTAGAAATTAGGGCCCTTTAAGAGAGATAAAGTCATAAAAAGGCAATGGGGAAAAATTAGCCAAGGCAAAGATGCTCACGAGAAAAGGCGAATTGCTCACTTAGACTTTTTTAAAAAAAACGTTAAGGGAACAGGGTCATGCAGAGCCACATTTTTCAGACTTGTGAGGGAAAGAAAGATATTACTTAGTGACAGGAAAAAAGTTTCTAAAAATCCCACCGCCAAACTCTGACTTTTATGAACCACAGAAGAAAGAAAAAAGCAGAAATTGGTTTTTTTTGTGGGTGCCCGGGGGGCAATCTATTTCTTGCACATTCGATCAAAAAATAATAGTTAAAATGTAATAAAAAAAACCTTCTTTGGACAAAAGTCAAATATAATTCCCCTAAAGGTATTGGGAAAGGAAAAACGCTATTGAAAAACTGAGTAAAGCTCTAGAGTGTTTAACGATGCAAAAACTGGGTTTTTAAAAAAAGCAATTTGCAAAATATTTGCCCTCCCAAAAGAATTAAGGCCTAAATTTGTTTAATTCAGTTCCAAATGACACCCACCCGATGGGCTTTTTTGTATTTCCACATGACAAAATTAGAAGAAAAAAGTTTAAGTATGCCCGACAGTTGTTTACATGTTCAAAATCAAAAACGCGGCCTTTACGGGTAAAAAAACTAAAATGCTGTGGCTGTGGCTTTTTCAAAAAAAAATACATGCGAGGCCATTAAAGTATCCTAGGGGATTTAAAATTTATGATGGGAAAAAAGTTTAAAGGGCCCGTAAAACCCTTTTTTTTTAAAAAAACCCTGTTACGTAAGAAGGGATCCCAGGAACCATCGTCAAAGCCCTTTTAGAAACTTTAAAAAAATCTAGCGAAAAGCCTGTTTTCCTATAAATAAAGGACATTATGGCAGAACGCGAACACGGAAAGGGTTAGGAGTTGCCACAGTCTTACGTGCCCTGAACAATGAAGAAAATTTAAAACAAACGGTTGAAGCAGAAACGCAATCAAATTAAAAAAAAAAATTTTGGTTTCTGAAGATGTGCAGGGGGCCAAAAACTCTTTTGCCATTTGGACTAAAAAATAAGATACTTGTATGCTCCGGGGAGGGGAGAAGGCGATGTTAGAATTAGGCTAAAAAATCCCTTGGAGCTATATTGAGAAGTTGAAAAATTAGAAAACAACCCCTCCCCATATTTTTTAAGGAAAAATCTCTCGTCTAAAAAACCGCCCTAAAAGCCTTTGTTCGTGAAAGGCTGAAGTTGTCCGCCAAAAAACAGTGAGCTAACAAAAAATAGTATTTTTTTTTTGCTAAACTTTTTTTTTACCCATTTTGGTTTTAACTGATCGTGTGTTTTTTTTTCAATGTTTTTTTTTAATTACATCGTGTCTACCTGCGTGATGTAAAATCTTTCTCCATCCTTTTTTGAAGTTCAATTTTCTGTGTCTGTAATCCTCACCATCAGCCTAAGCTTCTGAAATTCTTCGCCGAAGTTTTCACCCTGTAATGTTTGTTATTCTTAATCTTAAGAACAAATTTTGCTGAGCTAGGGCTCAATGGCGGTTGCTTTTGAAATTTTAAAAAAAAAATGTTAGCGAACCCCCCAGAAACGGGACAAAATTACAGACAAAACAGACGCTTTCGACCTTTTAGGTCTTCGTCGGGGTGAAATTTAAAGAATAAAAAAACAAAAATTCACTTAGCTTTGGTCGCTTCGACGCTCAGGTTTCAGCGCCTTTTTTCCTTTGCGCTGAAGCCTGGCGATCTGAAGCGCCCAAAAACAAATAATTTTCGTTGTTTTATTCGTTTAATTATCACCAGACGAAGACCTAAAGGTCAAAAACGCGGGGTTTTTTTGTTTTGTAACTCGTTTGTCCCTTCTCTGGTGGTTCGCAAACATTTTTAAAGATTTTTTTTTAAAATTTCCCCCTGCATCTCTCGCTTTTGCAACTAGATCTATTTGAAATTTTAGGTTTTTAATTTTTTTTTAAAAAAAGCCTTCAACATAGACATGGCACCTAAACCAAACCCGGGAAGGGCCTCCTAAGGCAAAGAGACTGGCCCTTTCCACCCTGGTGGCAAAACGAAACGCAGATCCAGCACTTACGTAGTACCTGATGACCCAGTAATTACAAAAGAAAGAGTATTAAAGCTTTAGCATTTTCTTTCTAGTACCCTAACTTATCAAGTCGCTTTCTATTTCCTTTTGGTTCGTTATTTGTTTTTAAAAACTAAACTGTTAAACCCTCCCATTTTTAAATAAGTTATTTTTAAAATTAATTGTACATATCTTTTTATTATCCTTCGGCGGGACTTTCTTTAACAGGAAACGCAATAAAATCAACTACTTAATGAAAATAAAGTCAAGTAGGGATTTTGGGTTTTGTAAACCTCACTTTCCCTTGTAAAAGGAAAAATGGATGTTTTTTCATCCCCGTTTTTAGTAATTGCAGCCCACTTAAGAGGGGGATCCCAAATTTTTAGCCTTATTTTTTATGCCCTCTGATTAGCGTAGTTCTGGAAAAAAAGGTCACCCTCCCTCGGAGTAATAAATAAATAAAAAGCATCGTCATTTGCCTAGGGTGACAAAACGGTGGGGGAAATTCTAAGCCGACGGGGTCATTTTCCCCCCTTCAGCGGGCTTCTTTCCGTGCAATATTTAGAACCCTTTTAAAATTTTTTTCAAATCTTTTTTTCTGTTGTGTCCCTGGAACTAGGCTAAAAAATGGGTCCTGCTTCAAAACCTTCTAAAATTGTTCTTTATCAAAGTATACATTTGGGGGTTTTGTAGTTCAAACTTTAAATTTTCCCAAACAATTTCAGGAAGCAACGCCAAGCATTCTCTCTTTTATGAGTTTGTATTCATTTTGCCAAAATCGTTTGCCCCTTAAATTTCTTTACTTTTAGGGTAGGTACTGCGTGTTTTTTTGTCTTCAATTTTTTGTTTGTTTTGTAAACCCCGTCATCGGGGACAAATCCCTAAACATTTCCTGGGCCTCCTATTAGACAAACTCATTGTGTCGCTAGTCTTTTAGCTCTACCAGGGATTTAGGAGCTAGCTGCGCTTCTATTCGGCCCCGAACAAATTTTTTTATAATATAAAAATTATAATAAACAAATTTTAAAGCAATCAATAATAAACAAATTAAAAAAAAAAGTATTGAACTGGGGGGTCAGTCCGCAAGCATAGCTTAGCGTCTTAGATTTTTCTAACTGCCTTTTATTTTTGAGCTCACTTTCCCCTTTTTATATAATTTTCCTTAAACATTTTTCAAAAACCTTTTTCCTTTGTTTTCCCTTTTTTTGGTTTGTTTTTAAAATAATTAAACCCCGAAAAAATTTAACGTTTGGGGTTTTTTTTTCCTAAAGTTTTTTAAAACTTAAAAAGGTATTTTTTTTAAAAGGGGCCCCAAAAA